>CM060962.1:195059325-195099325 GCA_030765045.1 Tenodera sinensis | reverse complement strand
TGTGTTCCCGAAAAGTAAGGCCCTTATCGAGCTTCACTCCCAGGTAGGAGATAGAGTTTACCCATTCAATCCTTCTTCGCAGATAGGTGAATGTGGGGAGATTGGCGGGGAATCAGCGCTTAGTAAAAAGTATGGCGCGGCTTTTCTCCGGGTTAATGGACAATCGCCAACGCCTGCACCATTCTTGGATAAGGCGGAGGTGTCGCTGTATTGGGAGGAAGGTTCTGTTAGGATGTTTGTTTGTTGTGTAGAGCAACACGTCGTCAGCATATTGAGCTATGTTGACGTTCGGCTCTGTAGGTAGGTCGGCCATGTAGACGCTGAAGAGCGTGGGTGATAAAACAGAACCTTCGGGGACTCCGCCTCGGATTGGCCTGCGTGTGGATTTATTCCCCGCCACTGAGACCACAAAGGATCTGTGTCTAAGGTAGGAATGTAATAGATGTATAAGGCGTGTGGGTAGCTCCAGTTGGATGAGCTTTCGTAGGAGACCGGCATGCCAGGTCGTAGAGAAGGCCTTCTCAACGTCCAGAGATACCGCGGCGGTATAGGCCTTGTCCTGGTATCCCAGGGCGGCAGCCTCCACCACCCGCAGCAGCTGCTGGGGCGTTGAGTGGCCAGGCCGGAACCCAAACTGATGTGGTGGGATGGCTTGAATGTCCCCTAAGATAGGGGACAAGCGGGCTAGTATTAGTCTCTCGAATACCTTCGAGAGTACGGGTAGGAGGCTAATGGATCGGTAGTTGGCGGGATGGACCGGGTCTTTCCCTGGCTTCAATATGCAAATCACCCGGGCCTCTCTCCACTCACGTGGGAAGTGGCTGAGGGCGAGGCACATATTGAAGACCTTAGTCAGGTAGAGCACGGCCTTGAAGGGAAGGTGGCGGAGCATGACAGGTGTTATCCCGTCAGGCCCCGCGGCCTTTTTGCGGTCGAGACGTTGGAGTACGCCCTGGACTTCACTGGGTTTGACGATAGGAAGCCGATCCGCGTCGTCAAGAGGGCGTCGAAGGTATCGACGTACCTCCCCACGAACACGGTCGGAGAAGTCTAGGTCCTGCGGGTTATCTCTCGGCCGCATGGTCCTCTCCAGGTATTCAGCAAACGCATTTGCTTTGGCTTGGGGTTCATAGGCCAGGCCTTGGGTGCAGGAGGCAACACCTTGAGCGAAGCCCGCCCCCTCCCACCGGCCGTGCGCCGCCCGAGCCAATCAGCGGAGGCCACTAGAAGGATAAATACCGCAGCTCTGAGAGTCCACACCTCAGCATTCATTCATCATTCTCGCGTCGTCGTTCGACCAGAGCGGACGTGATTTGCTTCTCACTGGTGGAAACACGGTATTCAGAAAGCTGACTCGCCGAAGCAGGAGATCCCGTGCCGACTTCGTGGAGTGTTGTGGTGTGCGTCGGTGGATTGCACGCTTCAATCTACGGACTAATACATTAATATTAGTCACAGTACAATTTGGTGTAGTTCCTAAAGGGGCTTGGCAAGCAAGCTTTGGAACTCACCACAGGCTAGCTTCCCGGAGTGGCATAGAAAGCTACTCAGGTATTTCCCTTTTCTTCCTACTCTTATACTTTATTCTTTCTTTCCTTGACAGACTTTCAGACTGACTACTTACGTGACAGCGGGCTCACAAGATCCTAGCCAAGGGTTGACGGCTTTGTGCCTGAAACCTCGAGCCGAAATGGCTCGCAAAGGTGCCGCCTTAGAGGAGGTGCGGTCCTCTGTGAGCAGCCGGAGGGCAACCGCGCTTACTGCCGATGATGGACAATTACCTTCGACATCATCTTCATATAGATCTTTATCACCTGAAGCAGTGGAGCCAAATAGGAAGCGCTCCAAGACCGATACGCAAAAGCGTAAGTGCTCTGCTCCACGCCACATACCCATGGCAGATCTAGAGAGCCTGGGTTCAAACAATCCCTTACCTGAATCTGACTCCGAGTCCGATATGGAGCTGGGGGAGTTTACGGTTGTGGAAAACCGTAAACGGGGAAAACAGACGCCATCACCAAATATGATGCAACATGCACAGGATGTTGCATCATCCAATATGATGCAACATCCTCAGAGTGTTGCATCATCCCAAGCCAAGAAGGGGCCAAGAATTCCGCCAATCATTGCGGACGTATTCCCTAACCATGTTAGGGTAATGCGTACATTGGCCAAACACCTCAAGTATACTTTTGAGGCAAAAAGGAAGCCTAAGAGCGTCCATATCCTTACCCACAGTTTGGGTGATTTAGAAACCGCATAACGTTCTACTCGTACTCACCACAACGTCCATACATTGAGCGTCGAGTCATCAGAGGCTTAGACTCAGAGTGCACCCCTGATGAAATTAAAACTGCACTTAAAGAAGAACATGGCATAACTGTCAATTCAGTGGCACAGTTGAAGAGAACCGTTAATACCGAGGGGGGTATTAACAAAGTTCCTATGCCACTATTCTTGGTAGTACTTGACAAAGTACTTAACCAAGAAGTACAACCAATTGACACAGTAAGGAAACTAATTTTCACTGTAGTCAAAGTGGAAAGGTATTATGGCAGAGAGGGACCTGTGCAATGTTACCGATGCATGGGGTACAATCACTCCAGCATGATGTGCAAGCGAAAGCTTACATGTCTGCGGTGTGCAGGGAACCACTTGCTCGAGAACTGCCCTAAACCTAGGGAAGAGTGCAAGTGCGCTAATTGTGATGGTACACACGTAAGTGTGTACAAAGGATGCTCCACAAGGAAAAAGATCATAGAGAGCCGCCGCAAGAACCGCCCAGATGATCAAGTGGTTCGCCCAGGTGTGTCCTTTTCCAATGCCTTAAATAAGGCAGAGTCCACTCTGCGTCGAGTGGAACAAGAGGCTGCTACACCAAAGAGTGATTCCCCATCAAATTCTGTGCCACCACCTCCAGGTCCTATAGAAAAGGCAATAGTGCCTAAACCCCCTGCACCAAAACCACGCAGGAACAGGAGGAACAGAAAACCTAGGCAGAGCAAATCTTCTGCCCGCAATGTAACTTCGGAGCCACAAGCTCCTGTAATAACTACAGACGCACCTGTAGAGGCAGAGCCTATATCCAAGGGTAGGGATAGTCCCCCTACCCCTATTCCACCAATGCCTAACACGGCAACATCCTCCTCCACACTAGCGACTATTTCGCAAAGTGACCTGGAGGAATTTAGCTCTTTATCCTCATGGTTTGGGGATTTAATAAACAAAGCGTTACCTGCTCTGAGAAACTGTAAGATGCAGTTGAACAACCCCAACCTGACCCCCATGCAGAAGCATTCCATCTTGCTTCAGACACTGGAACAGCTCTACCCCAACTCCGCTCAATAATGGCTGGAAGACATGTCCGGAGACCATTTAGAGCTGCGATTTGGAACGCAAACGGACTACGGAGTCATTACCCTAATATTTCTAATTTTGTACAGTATTTCGGAATCGACATTCTGATGGTCTGTGAAACTCATTTGGATGCTGCCACCAACTTCTCCCTCCCTAATTACGTCACCCATCGGTCTGATAGGGTTGGCCGACAAGGGGGAGGTACAGCCATCTTTGTTAAGAACCATATTACACATAAGCCTTTCCCTCTTCCACCACTTCAGCATGTAGAAGCCTGTGCTATTAGGCTATCTTTAGGTGGTCTAGATACATTGCTGATAGTGGCATATGACTCCCCTGATCACCGCTTCTATGAAGCAGATTACACGGCTTTATTAAACCTCCACCCTGTGGTCTGCATTGCAGGTGACCTAAATGCAAAACATGCCAACTGGCATAGTCGTGCCACCAATGCGAAGGGGCGAGGACTATTCCGCCTTATAAGCGGTAACCCAAGCCTCATAGCTCATGGACCGAGAGAGCCCACTTTTCATCCTGCCCGAGGGACACCGGACGTGCTGGATATTATGGTCACTAAAAACTTTAGATCCCACATAGACCTGACGACAGTCAATGAACTGGATTCTGACCACGATCCTGTGTTAATCGACACCAATGTTAACATGTCAGCATTGGTAGCTCCTGATTGGTCGTACGAGGTAGACTGGGATGCAGCCGTCCTTGAACTGAACCAATCAGTGGATCCCAGACCGCATATAAATTCTATCGAGTCGTTAGAATTAGCGGCAAATGCATTCTCCCGACAAATATCAAATGTGATACGAGGGCATACTTACCGAATTCCTTGCAATACTCCTAACCCCACAACCATCCCTAACGAACTCCGACTGTTGCTGAGAGCTAAGTCAACAGTTCGGAAGCTTTGGCAGCATTTCCGCCATCCCAGATTGCAGGCAAGTTATCTGCGATTTAAGACCCTGGCTAGACGCCTCTTACGTGCACATCGCAAAGAGGCCTGGGAAAACACCATGAGGAACGTAAACCTCTCTGAAAAGAAGCCCTGGCGGATAATTAAATCCCTGAGAAGGGACAAAACGCTATATCAGCATCCTATACATGGCACTCGCGGGAGATTATCTTTCGAACCGCAAGAGAAAGCCACTGACTTCGCGGACTATTTAGAGTCCCAATTTGAGCCCCGAGAGGACATAGAAGACGAGGACTTCTCAGAACTAGTTGAGGCAACGGTGGATTACCTCTATGAGGATCCTCCACCACCTCACGAGGCGACTCGCATACCAATTGTCACACCAAGGCAAGTTTCCTCGCAAATTAGGTGTCTCAAACCCAACAAATCCCCTGGATATGATGGTGTTACGACACATATGTTACAACACCTGCCTCGCAAAGCCATTATCCACTTGACGAGAATTTACAATGCTTGCCTGTATCTCCGACACTTCCCTACTGCTTGGAAGGAAGCGAGGATGATTTGCATATTGAAACCAGGCAAGGATCCCAAGTTTCCATCAAGTTACCGTTCTATTAGTCTACTCCCAATAATTTCGAAAATTTTTGAAAAACTTCTACTGTCCCGTCTAACTCCTCTATTTGAGGAAAGGAGGCTCATTCCGGATCATCAGTTCGGATTCCGTCAAGGCCATTCCACTACCTTACAGCTCCTGCGTCTTGTTGAGAGGGCTGCCCTGGGTTTCCAGGAAAACTTCAAAACTGTCGCAGTACTTCTGGATGTGGATAAGGCCTTTGCAACAACATGGCACCAGGGCCTACTGTACAAACTTAGAGATGCAAATCTCCCCTCCCCCTACCTGACCCTCATAGCCAGTTTCCTTCGTGACCGCACTTTCAGGGTGCGAGTGGAGGGCAGGTTATCAACTATCAGACCAATAGCGGCCGGAGTACCGGAAGGTAGTGTTCTATCGCCACTGCTCTTTGCCGCATACATGTCTGACTTCCCCGTTGAACCCAGCACTGTTACGTGCCAATATGCCGATGACGTCCTCATACTGGCCCGTAACAAAAATCTACGTTACTGCCTTCCCCCATTGCAAAGACACCTAGATGCCATTGAGAGTTGGAGTGAAAAGTGGAGAATGGGAATCAGTCCACAGAAAAGCTCTGCTTTTGTGTTAGGCAAAATTCATTCCTGGAGACCAGAAAGGGACCTGACACTTGGTCAGAGGAGAATCCCTTGGGTCAACACAGCCAAGTACCTTGGTGTACAACTAGACCGAGGACTTACCTTCACCAAACATGTGACAGCTAAAGCTGCCCAAGGTCACGGAGCTCTGGGAAAGCTCTATCCCATCTTTAGGTCTACTATGCCTACACGACTTAAAGTACGCATTTATCGTGCGATCATCCCTCCCCTGATCCTGTATGGATGCGAGGCATGGGGATTCGTGGCTCAAACCACCATCCGCAGACTGCAAGTCGTGCAGAACAGGGCCCTTAGGATGATCTACGATACTGACCGTAGATTTTCTTCCCATATTCTCCATACTCATTCTGGCATTCCATATATTGTGGATGTTGTGCGAGATAGAGCCCGCTCTATGTATGCGAAACTTACGCCACACCCTAACCAGCTGGTAAATACCCTGGGACAATATGATCACCATCTTCCCAGGAGGCGCAAAGGCTATCGTTTACCCAAGGATGTCTTGGGCTAATTAGCTTCGCTGCTTCCTCATTTCACCAAACATTCCAATGCATTCGGTTTCTCGCTAATTTGACACTGCTTGACTTGCTGGTTAGACAAGCTGACCTTTGCTAAGTGAGCAGAGGGGCATGGGTGCCCCAGGATGGGTAGACATTCTAACTGGCACTCATATCCCTAGTCTATAGCAAGAGAGAGTAACCAATCATCACCATTGGCTGACACTGACAAAAATAGCTTGTACAATGACTACATCTTTCATACCTCACGGGTAAATCCATACTAAATGGATAGGTACCGTGGGCATATATCCCGCTCGGGTAAACCCGAGCGACCTGATTTGGCTCTTGGCTCTTGGCTCTTGGCTCCACACCTCAGACGCTACGCTAACTTCTCCGAGGAGATTACGACCGCACCACTGAAGATGTCCGCCGCAGATGTGGACGAAACGTCTGGGTTCTTCAACTCCAGCAGACCACGGCATAACAGCCCGGAAATAACTCCTAGTTATGGCCACTTCATTGACTGCTTTAAGTGACGTACCCTTCCACCGTGGCCTAAAGCAGCCAATGAAATGGCCATGGCTTCATACAATGTTAAATAATGTGACATAGACCGGTGGTTCAGTGAGATTTTCTTTGGCGGTGCCTGTACTAGTGTTCCTGCCTGGTCATTTAATTTATATATGTAGTATGTAAAGTCCCTTATAATGACTAGAGCTGACTCAATAACTCAATGGCAACTTGCGGAGGGGGACTTAGCGCTTCCACCGAAAGCCGATCTTTTGTGCCTATGCCCCTGAAGGGGGAACCCGGGAGGGAGGATGAGGCCAATGGATCTGAAGGACGTTGCTACGACACAGCAGAGGGCTGAGTCCCTACATTTTCCCGGTTAGAAGCACCCCGGCAGAGACTCAGCCCTGTTCTTCTCCCACCCCTTCAGGCTCGTACACAAAAGAAGGGCGGGCGACTTGTAATCTGGCTCCCCTCCCCCTTCGGGCTTGTACCATCCCATGTGGGCCCCAGAATCCAGTAGATTTACCTTCCAATCCGGGGGACAATATTTCAAGAGCGCACATGTTCCCCCTGTCGTGCTGCTGTCGCGTTGCTCGCCGACTCCTCCAACCCTGAAAGAAACCTAACGGAATGAAGGGAGAAATGAAATGACAGATATCTGGTAGCTAGGAAGGTAGATGGCTTGGTAGATAGATAGTTAGGTGGGTAGTGGGTGGGTACGTGGGTGGGCAGGTACGTGGATGGGTGCGTGAGTGGATGGGTACGTGGGTGGGCGGGTACGTGGGTGGCTGGATGGGTGGTCGGGTAGGTGGGTGGTTGGGTGGACTGGTGGGGGTGAGCAGGCGGGCAGGCAGGTAGGTAGCTAGCTAGGTGGCTGGGTAGGCAGGTAGGTAAGCAGGCAGGTAGGCAGGTAGGTATGTAGGCAGGCACGTCGGTAGGTAGGTAGGTAGGTAGGTAGGTAGGTAGGTAGGTAGGTAGGTAGGTAGGTAGGTAGGTAGGTAGGTAGGTAGGTAGGTAGGTAGGTAGGTAGGTAAGTAGGTAGGTAGGTAGGTAGGTAGGTAGGGTGTTTGACATCAAATGTTATAAATAGTTCATTGGTACCTACTTATAAAAGTAAATATAGTATAAAATATATAAAAGGCACTCCGCGGTTTTTGCAAGAAAATGTGTTTTCTTAATATACTTTTTTGTTTCAATTTTTAAATAATGATGAACCAGTGGACTTTGTCGCTATGGAACAAGTTTTCCATAGCGAAAAATTATTTTGCAGTTTTTAGTTCAGTTTGTTATTAAAGCGTGGTTTTTTTTCGGTATTTTAAACCATAGTTTATTTATGAAATAAGCGTTTTCGAAAAACTTTCCATGTGAAGAGTAATTTCTGATGTTGGATATCTTTAATCCTCATTTCGCATCCTTTGAACATACTAAACTTAGATGCCAAGTTTGGTACATCACCGACTTTTGTTTATATATAAATATATTCCTTTTTTAACTGAGAGAATCCCAAAACATGTATTTCCAGTGAAAACTTCTTTTCCTGACTACCCTCCCCTTATGTAGGACCTACACCCCCTAGGACTTACAAGCCAATGTAACCAGGAAATGTTATGAACTTACGCGCGTCTTGGTGGTTTGTCTGCCCACAGTTGCTGCATTTCATCCCTTACCCCTGGTGGGCAGTAGCTGCAGCAGATTTGAGTACGTGACAGGTAACGAAGGCGCTCAATGTCAGGCTGCCTCGTTTGACTCTTTGTGTGTACGTGACTAACAACCGTGAACGCAGCGCATAAGAAAGGATTGCTAGAACATTTGAAAAGTGTTCGGCAGCCGATGTGCTTGTAGAAGTTCGAGAAAGGGCCTGTGACGTCATCCCCTCTATATAAGGAGACGAGGCAACGGGTTAGAATAGTTACGGTTACAGATATAATTCGATCAGTGTATCAGCAAAGTTTTAATGAGTGTTGAGTGATTGTAGCGTCAGACTTAGTGTATGAGAGACAGAGAAAGTGAAGAAAGCACTGAGTCTAGGTTACGGGAAGAAAAGAGTTAAGAGTTATAACGAAATATCGTAGGCAGTGTTAACGTCAATATAACAGAACTGTGTATTTATACAAACCTTTTAGAAGAAAATAAAGTAAGATAACCGGGCTGGATTTTTTCAGTCTCAATGTACAGGAGTGTTAGTTTTTGTCCTATTTTTGTGTGAAAATTGATGCATTGAATTTAATGACAAATTGCAAGACCTTGTATACATTAGTTCTATAGACTGTTGTGTTGTACTTACTTTTAAACCCTCGCAACGGGAAATACATTGTTTCTTAACGCTTCACAGGAATGGATTCTTACGGAGCACATTTCTTGGAGAATTTTTTATTTTTTTTTTTTTTTTTATTTTTTATTCTTGATCTCAGTCCTGCACAAGCAGCTAAGTCAACAGCTCCAGAGTGATGTGCACAAGTGCGCTTGCATCTCACGTAGAACCCTGCTATCTCTAAAGGAAGTCCTGCATAAGCAATAAATTAAACAGGATTACATTTTTACTACTTCGTCGAGAAAATGGGCAAATTAGCCCGTTTTTCCCTCGACATGCGAGTCACAAAGTCTGGGTCTGACAAATGCAGGGGGAGGGGGGAGGGGGTAATAGTCGTACAATCTCCGAGAGAAGTAATAAAGATTTTACTTACGAAAATGTCAGGGGAAAAACTAGATAATTTTTCAGTGTGGGAGAATAGCAATAGTTAAACTGAGTAACAGAGAACTGAAGTTGAATTTTCGCTATCTTACTCCATGCTTTTACTAAAGTATCCTTCTACTTGAAGACTGAAAATTTACAAAAGCATTATTATTATTATTATTATTATTATTATTATTATTATTATTATTATTATTATTATTATTATTATTATTATTATTATTATTATTATTATTATTATTATTATTATTATTATTATTATTATTATTATTATTATTATTATTGTAGTTGTTATCATCATTATTATTATTATTATTATTGTAGTTGTTATCATCATTATTATTATTATAAAAATAATCCTTCGGGCCAAGGCTTTCCGCCAGGCCGCTGCGTCTCCCACCTCTGCCCACTACAGGCGTCATGGGTGGGGTACAGAAAATGAGGGTGGGACGTGGCTCCTGGCGCCCTCCCAGCTGCTTGTATGGCCTTCGCGACCTGGAGTTGCTACTTTTTTATCAAGTGGATCCTCAGTTGACCCCTCAGAGCTGAGTGCACACGTACCAGATCTCCCAAATGGCAGAAAAATCCCCACGTTGGCACCGGAGATCGAACCCAGGTCTTCCGCGCTACGGAGGTGGTCAGGTTGTTATTGTTACTATTTCTATTATTTAGAAAAAATTAAGCGAAATAATACATTTAGATCTATATTTTCTCGTCTTACTTTCAATTCGACATCGCGCATCTAATGAGGGTGGGAGGGAAATCCCTAGAGCTTCTTTTCTATGTAGAGGTTACTCTCATTCGCCCGGCCACTGTGTCCTCCAGCCGCAGCCAAGGCTACGGAAAAGGGCAGGTTGGGGGGAGGCGACTATTTGACCTTTTGGAGACACTACATTTTTATCAGGATAGCTCCTCAATTGGCCCCTCAAGGACCTAATGAGGCTGAGTGCACCCCGTACCAGACCTCCCAGCGGGCAACAATTCCATGGCTGTATCGGGGATCAAATCCTGATCCTGCGCATCTGAGGTCATATCTAATGGAAATATCCAATGTGGGGTTCAGATATATCTCTTTCATTCTCGTTACACTCCTGTGCCTACCTTTAGGAAGTGCTATTTTGCAATGAACAATTCGAAAATCAGATTTAACCAGAAATAGAAGTGTTGACATCCTTGGAAAAATAGGGGATTTTTCAGATATTCTTTTTACTCTGTCACATATTTATGGTAGAGGAAGTATTGTATTCCTTTAAACAATTCGATATTGTGATTTAAGCCAAAACACACTTTTGAAATCCTTGAATAAATACATAAAAATAAAACATTTAAGTAAAATATTTGTGCATGTGTGTGAGTGCGCACGCGCGTGTGTGTGTGTGTGTGCGCGCGCGCGAGTGTAAATGTATGTATAACTCAGACACGAAATGTGGACTAGGTACAAGATTTTGTATACTGGATGTCCCAAGAAAACACTGACGACGCTTAGTATGTTGTGCGGGATAACAAACTGATTCATTTTCAGATAGGTACCCCTGTGCAGAAATGTACGATTTGGACGCTGGAAAGCGTCGAAGTTTGACAACGAATGGTTGTCATAATTCGAAAACATTCGTTTTGGTATCTTAATGCGAAAGGTATGCAACCCTTTAGCCATCTGTGTACTGGGATGAATGACCTGAGCACAATAATACTCGTGCCCATGCACTAAATTCCTCCATGGAGTCCTTGGTTAGCATCCTATTACGTCAACTGTGTAGTTTCCAGAAGAGTAACGTTTTAACTTCACTGCGACTCGTACCAGTACACAGCTGTGGAAATGGCCAACTTGAGCTCCAGCACACCTTGATGTAAATGTGCGGAATCACCTCAACGTCGCATATTCAAGTCGATGGATTGGTAAGGGAGGACCAGTTCTATAGCCAGTACAGTCACCAAATCTTTACACCTCTCAAGTATTTCCTGTGGAGTTGAACTGTATAGTGTATGACAGCGGAGTCCACGCAGCGATTGAAAATCTTCATAAATAACCGCACGTATTGAGTCATGTGTATAAGGCTCACCATCGCCGATGTAGGCTCTGCAATGATATAGGAGGTACACTGTTCGAAGCCCGTTTATAATACAGACAGGTCCATGTTGGGATTATTGATGCAAAGTGAACGTATAAAACCGTCTCACATTTGAATGCGCTACAGCGTCCAAATCCTTCACTTCCGAACAGGGGTTCCTTTTTTAAAACTGACCAGTCTGCCATTCCGCACAACATACTAAGCGTTGTCGATGTGTTTTTTTTTTGTTTTTTTTTTTTTTTGGGGGGGGGGGAGGAGTGTCAACCTGTATATTTAACTTCAGCATCTTTTAAAAATGTAGGACATATTTGTGAGAAAATCTGGCTCCCAAAACTACCCTTAATTTGGAATTTTTTGTTGGTTTTTCATTTACACCAAGTTTGTTCTATAGTTTTTTTTTTTCAAATATATTTAAGATATTTAATAACTAATAAAACTTATATTTTGTACTTTTTTTTTATTTTTTGTAAAAGACTGTGAAGTCTCTTTCATTTGAATTTAAATATGCATACCTTCGTATAGCAAGTAAACGTTTAGACACAAAGTCATACTACATAATAAATGTACAGAGACAGACAAAAGTATTCAGACACCAATAATTCAACTAAATATGTATTTGTATTCCAATAATGTCAAAAGCTGGACACACCATTTATATAACACAATTATTTCATATTTTTTTTTTTTTTTTTTTTTTTTTTATTTTTTTTTTTTATTTTTTTTTTTTTTATTTATTTTTTTTTTCTATCTCAGACACCGATCGACGGCATACCGTACACGAGTTTTTTTTTCTTTTTTTTTTTTTTTTTTTATTTTCTTTTTTTCTTTTTATAGGCCGAACGTCTGAGAACCTGCCGTTTTTTTTTTTTTTTTTTTTTTTTTTTTTTTTAAATAGATACTAGCGTAGAGTAGCCACCGCCATAGGTAAAGAAAGGGGAACCATGTGCCTTACGGAAAATAGGCGACAGAAGTTCAAAAAACCCATTGTTTTATTTTTGAAAAAAAAAAAGTGCAACTCCTGCTGAACGGAATGATATATGGACTTATATGATGATAATACTAATATTTAATAGAATACTGCTCCCTTTTTTTTTATTTTTTTATTTATATTTTTTTTTTAATGAAAACATACAAAACAATAAGGAGACATACTCATATAACATGTAGTGTTAACCGAGTTGTGAATGAAACTTATATAACTGGATTATAGTTTTTTTTTTTGTTTTTTTTTATAATCGTCGGCTCTTTTTTTTTTAAATTTACTTTTTTTTTTTTTTGCTTTTTTTTATTTTTTATTTTATTTTTTATTTTTAATTTTTTTTTTTTATATGTATATATTATTTTGATTATAGTTGCATTGTCGTATTTAAAGTGCAAGGCGTGTTATGTACGGCTGCATTGATTTGCTAAGACCAGAAGTTATCAGTTGCAAGCGTGCCTGTCTCAGAAAACTGACCCAATCCTTCCTCTGCGCCACTGGGCCATTATTCTGTTTAAGGATCCAGTACATTGTTCCCATTACCAGCCAAACTACACAGCGTTGGAGTGCAGTATTCTGAAAATGAAATTCCAAACGCTGGAGCTTCTCAAGGCATGGTGGAGCTTGCGGTGGGCACCATTTGGCGACGTAGGTCCTGAGCTCTACCCAGATGACTTCAACCTGCTTACAGGAAGCAATCCGGTGGTCCAGTGTGTCGACGGCGGCACAAGATGGACATTGGTTTGACTGTGCCCTTCCATGTCGCCAGAGTTTATCCGCTGTCGGTATAGTCTCATTTACTACTTCATAGGTGGTTTCCTGCCAATCACTGGGCACATGTTTACAAAATAAATTCTGCCAGATCACTTTCCACTCCCTGGTATATTTCTCTGCCACTCTGGGCACCAGATGAACTGTCGTGAGCATACGGTAGTGGTTCCGGGTGCATTCAAAGGCCGTAATGTCATCGTTGTTGTCCAGAATTCGTTTTAGGTGAAGGACAGTGGGTTTAAATCCGTTGAGTGCCACCTGAGGGTTATGCAGCTGTTCCTTCCAGAAATTTTGGTCAATGGATGAGCCAGATCCGCGCAATGATTGTGTGGCGGTTTTCCCCAATAAGGCCATGCATTTCTTGGCAATGTCCACTAAGCCGCAACCACCTTTGGACGGAGGCAAACGTAGTTGAGGCCGGCTCACCTTATATGCTTTTCCAGTCCACAAAAAGTAACCAAGGAGTTGTTCCAATTTCTGTGCGTCACGTTTTGCAATCGGCAGAATCTGTGCCACATACCAAATTTTGCTTAGACCATAAGTATGCAGGTACCAGATGCGTTGTAGCAAATTCAGGTTCCGGATCCTCTCCATGGATAAGGAATGGCGTAAACTATTAATTTTTTCCCTCCAGTTAACTGCAATCGTATCTTCTATATTTGCCATAAAGCATATTCCAAGTATCCTTGTAGTAGTCACACATTGCATCCCCAAGGTCTGTGGCGGTTCCGGCCAATTTCCTAATATTAGGATCTCCGATTTCTCAGCATTTAACACTGCACCGGACATCGTTGTGTACTGCTCCAATCCCTGTTGCATGGTCGTCATGTCTTCATTATCTGCAGCCACCACAGTCACATCATCAGCATAGGCTGTAAGTGTGAACCGTTCATTGTATACACTGACTCCTCGCATGGTTTGTTGCAACCTCTGGAGTAAAGGATTCAATGCCAATGAAAACAATCCCATTGATAGCGGGCAGCCTTGACGTACTGATCGTTGTATTCGTACCGGCCTGGAAAACCATCCGTTCCATAAGACTCGAGACTGTGCCGTGCCGTAGAGTCCCTGAATAAGGTTGATTACCGGCACTGGAAATTTCGCAGCCGTTAAGCAGTTCCACAGATACGAATGGCGCACTCTATCAAAAGCCTGTTGAAAGTCGAGATTGATCAAAGCCACCGCTTTATTTTCTCTGCGTAGATGGATCAGCGTGTCACGCAGTTCCGCCAATGTGTCAATAATGTTCTTTTTCGATATTGCCGCTTGGTTACAATGCATGATTTCTGCATATGCTCCTTTTAATCGGTTAGCCAGAACTTTCGCAAATAACTTATAATCGGCGTTTAGCAGCGTTATTGGACGATAGTCCTTCATGGTGGCGGTTTTCTGTTTCTTCGGCACCAGGGTGATAACACCATCCGCGAAGGTTGCGGGAAACACTGCTGTCTCCCACAGTTCCGCATATACTTCCATCACTTCGTTCTTGATTATTGGCCAGAACTTTCTATAGAATTCATAGGTGAGCCCATCAGGACCTGGTGATGTGTGTCGACTGGCTTGTTCAATGGCGACCAACACCTCCCGCTCCGTGATAGGGCTGGTAAGTATTTTTGCGGATTCCTGGTTGATGCCGGTGTCAAACAGTTCATGTTCCATACGCCTATAAGGGGTGTCTGCTTCTGGCGCTTCTTGGAATAAAGCCTGAAAGTGATCCGCTATAAGCTGGAGCTGGGCGCGCGTTCCAACATGGGCAGTTCCAGTGTGCGCGTCCCGTATTGTTTGAGGATATCTTCCATGTCCCTTCTGCCGCTCCTTTGCGAAATAATAAAATGAGTTCTGTTCCGCTTCATGCATGGATTTCACTTTGGCTCGAACTTTATGTCCTTCCAACTGGTGTAAGTGTTTTAATTTGATGATTTCTTTTACTTTTTTTATCTCCGTCTGCACCTCATAGCCCTCCCTTTGCTTCAGATGCAGCCCCCACAGCGCCTCATTGTAAAAATGTAGTAGCTGCTTCTTGGCCTGTGCCCTCACAATACCCATGGATTTAAATAGGGAGCGAATCGCTGGTTTTGCCGTGTTCACCCACCAAAAACTCTTCCGAGTTGAACTTCTAAAGGCCGACTGTAACTGAAGCCATTTGATTTGAAATTGTTCCCTAATTTCTGTGTCCTCCAGCATAGAATTATTGAGTTTCCAGTAGCCACGGCCGGCCGTCTCAAGCCTTATTTCATTTATTTGCAATTGACATAGCACTGCATGATGGTCACTAAAAACCACCGGAATGACCCAAATTCGATGGACATTTGGAGCCATTCCGGGAGATAGATACTGTCGGTCGATGCGTGAGGCAGAAGTGTTGCGGGTGAAAGTGAATTCCACTTCGTTCCCATGCTTGATCTCCCATGCGTCAAGCAGTTGCAGCTGTGACACTAGGTGTTGTAGCATGATGCTAAAATTCGTAGCACCTTTTTGGTCCTTCGCCTGCAACGTGCAATTGAAGTCGCCTGCTAGCAGAAGTTCCTTGCCTTGTCGCAAATGCGGGGTTACCTCGGTTTGGAAGAAACGCTCTCTCGCTTGTCTATTCTGTGACCCAGCTGGAGCATATATGTTAACCAGGACGGTCTCTTCCAAAGTAGCGGAGAGGACCCGTCCGTCGGGATCCATCTGAAAATTCTGCAGGGGCAGTCCCTTCCTGTACACTATTGCCGTTCCTCTGCCGTTCAAACCTAGGTTAACTTTATAGTCGTAATTGTAAAGAGCATCCAAGTTGTAAGTATTTACTTCTTGGAGAAAGCATATGTCAATGTTGTTCACCTGGAGGAAACTATTGAGCAGTTTTTGGGTTACTAGATTTCTGCACCCATTCACATTCACTGTTGCCACCGTTCGTAGATAGATCATTATGAAAGCGACTGTCGCAAAGATAGTGTAACTCGGGCGTCTACGTCCTTGGCCTCGTGCATTGCTGCTAGTGTGCTACTGTTCGGTCTCTGGATGTCTAGCTGGGGTTATCTGTGCCGGAGGGTTTCCCTTAAGCCTTGGGTCACATAAGGACACCTGGGGCTTCCGTGTCACCTGAAGTAGGATCGGCGACTCCGCTTCTGTGGCCCTCGCAGCAGGTTGAGAGGGATGAGATCCACCAGCCATCTCTGCACGCCGATAAATTGCGACTGCTTCAGCTGACCGTGGTTGGTCCTCTTGGGATCTGTGTGGCCGTTCGAGTACTTGCGGTCGAGAATCACTCGCAGATGGTCGTGCCGCTACGGTGGTGCCGGGGGTGTCCTCCCGGTAATGGGAGTCGCATATTGAGGAGTATATATACATATTAAATGAACTTAAGTTCATTGTGATAGTAAAAAGCTAAATCCGTTTTTCTTTTGTGACAAATTGCACACAACTGCAGAAACTTAATAGGAGCATTTGGTTATCTGTCCTTTTCTTTGTATATGGTCCTTAAAATTTTAGCCATGGAGTGTACTACATGATATTCTGAATAAGATTTACGTCTGGGAACTGAGGTAGGTGTTTAGAATATGAGAAGAATTATGTTATACAATCCAAAGCTTGACTATATGTGCAGTGTGTTTGGGATTACTATCCTGCTGAAAGTAGAAACTCCTACATAAACCTAATTTTTCAGCACTCCTTTTTGTTTCCGTATGTTCAAGTAGACGTACTTGTCCATGATGCCATCAATTACTACAAGCTTACCTACACCAAATGAAATTATACATCCCCAAACCGAAACATTAGCACCCCCATATATAACTATGGCTTGCATGCTCTTAACATCCACTCTTTATTCTCACAGAATTTACCTTCATCCAACCACAATAAGCCGTCCCAGAACTATTTCTCTTTTTTCAGCAAATTCCTCTACAAACTGCTTGCCGCTTTATTCATTTGCTTTAGTGACGTAGAGTTTTCACCTGTGTACTCTGGCATTGGAACCAACGCTATTCAGCATTCTGGTGACAGCTTGGACATGGACCGTTTTTCCTAGGGTTTTCCTTCAATGGGCTGTGATTTTGGGTGCTGAAATTGGTGGATTTTTCCACACCATTCTGACAATTGTCTTGGAATCCCTAGCACTAAGCTTACATGGACGCCCTTGTCGTGCACTGCTTATGACTGTTTTCCTTTCTTTGTGGTTTTTTACTATGCTGAACATTGTTTCACGGCTTCTGTTAACAGCAACAGCTATTTCTGTAAACGATTTTCCTTGTTTTTAACGATGACTTTTCGTTCCTCAATCGTAGTTTCCAGTCCTTTGTGTCCCATTGCTATTTAAATGCAGCAACTATACACCGCAATGTTGTTTGGATCCAAGGCACTGCAAGCACAGTACTGACATAACAGATATTGCATCTTTAATCAAATTGGGTTGCGTATACTTATGTATGTCCAAGCATAATAACAGATGATGGTAAAGAATTGACCATAATTATTTTGTCGAAGAGAAACATTTTTGTTGACGTACTAATACCACTAGTCAGAGGGGAGAAAGGGACAAAACACGGTCACAAAGAAAAAGTACATGGCGTTTTAAAATATAATTATGCTGTTTTAACACTACAATTACATGTATCTGAATACTTTTATCTGCCTCTGTACGTAGTTCCTGTCAAATCTACAATTTATGTTAAGTGAGTTTTGCAATACTTTCACGTTTCTCAAATGGATGGTCCTTATTCACATTTTTATCTCTTAACTTGGCTAATGCTCAAAGCCTACTGTATTCCCATCTTTCCCTTGTAACTGCAAGAAAATTAGCACTAAGATAATTTCTGAAAATGTTTATTTGAAACTGACATGAAGAAGATAGAGGAATAACTTAGTGAAAACTGAATTGTAATTTTGTGAAGATATTAAATTGCTATTTAATTTGTAAATTAAAATATTTTTCTTTACTTACCTCCTTAGTAAGGCGCGTGACACCCTTCTTGCATTTCTTTTTATTCACAACGAACACATAGCCCTCAGGACGCCGGTATTTCTCCTCCAGCCTATCTAGAACACCATACGTGTGACCTTCTGTTGGTACCCAATAGCTTCCTCCTGCTGGTCGGTTGTATACAGCCTGGCTTGATCCTGCACTCCACGCCTTTGTTTCATAGTACACCTAAGGATATACATAATCCTCGTCTGCCTCCGACGTTTGAACCCAGTTCACGCAGTACATCGCCATCACAGATATCAGTAGACAGAAGCGCATTGTGAATTCTCGCGAACTGTATCTAAACAACCACGGGAGACGAAATGCTGCCAACTTGCCACCCCATTATTGCACCTGCGGGCGGCCGACTTGCTCTCGCTCCTGGCTCCTCACGGAGGCAGAGGATGGAGCTGCCGAGTCGTAACACTTGTCTTATCAGGCATTGCATGACGCAGTTAGAATCAACTTTGTTTTCAATGACAGATAAGAAGTGGACATGTCCTTTACAAACGGAAGCTTAACATCATCATAATGGTAATGCGACATACATGTTTAATTCTACAAAATAAAATTTAAAAAATGAAGAACAGTATGCGTTTGCCCAAATATTCGGGTCAAATGTGTCTGAAAAAGTGCGTTTCTTAAGTTCTTCCTTAACCTTTTTGCTTGCTCCACTACGCACCTTAAGTAGGGGAAGAATTGTATTCGACCCAAAATTTCGATATGGACATTTCACTGGAAATATATGTTTTGAGGACTCCTGAAACCTCCGCCCCCCCCCCCCAAAAAAAAGCTACGTGTTTGTGTCCTTGTGTCTCCATCTGTGAAAGCAAATGCCGGCTAAGAACTAAAGTTGCTATTTAAGTTTAATGTCTTTCAAGGATGCGACACGAAGATTTTGAAGAAAATTCCTCGAACCTAAACTACCCTTTACATGGAAAATTTTTAGTAAATTTTTATTTTCTCAAAAATGGCTCTAACGATTTTCATTAAAATGCAGTACGTTTAAAATGTTCTTATAGCAAACGAAATGTATATTTTCAATTTTCTGTAGTCCTGTAGCCCAATGTAGTCTTGTTTACTCTTGATGACTTTTGCATAACAGGTAAACCGTACCTAAGGGATAGACCAAATCTTACTGTACAAAATGTGTAGATCTCGTTAAAACACAATTTATATCAAATGATCAATAATCTTTTTTTGTTAAGTGAACCATTTCGGAGATATTCCTTCTTATTTGTCAAAATTTTACAATACTTATAAACCGTACTCAAATGGGAGGTCGTTACTCATTTTGTTTTCTCTTGCCCATCCAAAGAGAAGGAACTTCAAAGTCATCATATAGCGACCACTCTTAAAACATTTGACTATCACTTAAAGCCTACTGTATTCCCCTTGCACCTACAAGAAAATTAGCAACAAGGTAATTTGTACATATGTACAAAATTTTAGAAATTATCTTAGCGTTAATTTTCTTGTAGGTGCAAGAAGAATACAGTAGGCTTTAAGTGATAGTCAAATGTTTTAAGAGTGTTCGCAATATGATGACTTTGAAATTCAGTTTGTTGCATTTCGTTTTTGAGTTAAGCTGTTCACAGAGATGCTCTCCCACCGACACAGACAGACACATACTGGGACCTTTTTTCTAAAAATGCTTTTATTTTTTATTCGGGGGACCTCAAGCATACATTTCTGGTGAAATATCGACATTGAATTTTTTGAGTCGAATATAATACTTCTTCTACTTAATTAGCGTAGTAGAGAAAGTAATAAAATGAATAACGACCTCCTATTAGAGAACGGTCTGTAAGTATTGCAGAATTCTGACAAATAGATAGGAATATCTTAGAAATGGTTCACTTCACAAAATATATCATAAACTGTTTATTTTAACTAGATCTACATTTTTATAGTAAGATTTGGCCTATCTCTTACGGTATATCAGTAATGCAAAGATCATCAAGAGTAAAAAAGACTACTGGGTTATAGCCAGAAAATTCAATATATACATTTCATTTGCCATAAGAATATCTTAAAAGTATGGCATTTTAATAAAAATCGTTAGAGCCATTTTTGAGAAAATCAACATTTTTGAAAAATGTTCCATGTCAGGGGTAGTTTAGTGAGGAGAAATTTACTTGAAAATCTTCGTGTCGCATCCTTGCAAGATATTAAACTTAAATACCACATTTTGTTTTTAACCGCCTTTTCGTTTTTGAGTATGCTTTTCACAAGACACACACAACAACAACAACAGCAACAACAACAACACACAGAGACACACACACATGACCCTTTTTAATTCGGGGGCCTCAAAACATATATTTCCGGTTAAATCTCGACATCAAATTTTTGGTTCTAATGCAATATGTAGTTCTGCTACTTTACGTAGTGGAGAAAGCAAAAATGCTGTGTCCGGGTCAACACCATTTGTAGTTCTAAAGGCGAATGAGCGCTGACTTGATCATTGCAGGCGGGATATAAATGGAACAATTACAAAAAGTTAAGTAACTAGAGCAACTTTTAAATAACAGTTTAAATAAGTGTGTAATACTCGAATTCAGAATGTATATAGAATATGAACTTTCTATTCATGATCTTTTCACATTTTGAGTTTTTGTGGGAGCTAAGACCAAACAACCAATCTCACTTATGACAACTTTTCAGAAAAATAACTATCTGACGAGTATGGTGTTTCATCGCAGTTATTTTAGTAGACTCATGATTAAACCATTTTGACATCAAGGTGGAGCAACGTTGGAATAAAACTCGGTGCTGTAGAATTCAAAAACCGAGAAATTACTCCTTTCAACTCCGTGACCTCAAACGTTTCGTTTTACGACGTGACTCCTCGAAAAGTCTGCCTTCTGAGGGGTTGAATTTCCTCGCCCTCTGGTGAAATGTACGGCAGGAGTTTAATTACGTAGCGTGAAAACATGTACTGTAGGCCTCCGACGAGAAAACGTCCGAGTGGTGTTCTGCTCTCTGGAGGGGAAAGGGGGAACACTAGCACCATGATGCTATACATCGATCTACTATCTACATTAACGGATGTGTCAGTCGTCAATAACTCCAGCGTTTTCTTGAGAAAAATTACAACTAGAGCTGCCAGCAAAAGAGAGTGTTTTCTAAGATGGCCTAAGCCTTGTTGATATTGTGAAACTCTAGCTGTAATCTTTCTCAGAAGACGTAAATATCACACGTTCCTTAGAGCCACATTCTCGTGAGAGGAATACAGTAGGCACATGACTAGGACTTTGCACTCCTCCACATCTGTAACCAGAGATGGAGATAAAGTGTGAGGCGCTTTAGGCAGCTAATTTCTTGATGTGGCTTAGGACGCCGCAGGATGTCACGATCCACGCATTACTAACAAAAACAACAAAGAGGTTCTCAGCAGTTTGCAGAAGCCTCGGCAACATAAATCAGTACGTGTACTCCAGTATTTCAACACGTGTGGAATATCCAATGCACAGCATTGAGCAAATACTTTACAAGAATCATATGTGTAATAATCACGTGAATATCTCTACCCATAACCGAGCGAGACTGCTCAGGTGCCTCACATTTAACAAAATTACGATTTTCTTGGTCTTCCCAGGTATATAGACGAAATATACGGACCGATGCCACTGAAAGTTCTAATCTTTATTTGTTCTTCTTAGTCGTCCTCTAAAGGGGCCGTGCCGTGGCCGAGTGGTTAGACCATTCGCCTCACACCAAAGCGGCTCGGGTTCGATCCCAGGCGACCATAAGTGGGATCTGTTGTGGACAAAGAGGCGCAGGGGTGGGTTTCCTCCGGGTTCTCCGGTTTCCCCCGTCGTCTCATTTTACCGGAGCTCCATCTTCATTCCAGCGGGCGTTAAACACTACCAAAAAATAAACCTCTAAAGCAGAGAATGTATCAACCTTGATGTAAAAGTGTACAAGACAAGCGCACACACCCTGGCAGAAGTAAAACAAAATATCCGCCAGCATTTCTCGGCGTGAACTACAGCGAATGATGGACAGTGACCAATTTCTGCATCTCCTTCCATAAAGCTGGTCAGTGAAGCCTTTAAAAGTAGTTTTAAAAATATTGTATGACCTTTATATGAAATCGGCAGACGGCACGGGCGCCGAAGATACCAACAGGCAAAACACCGCGCAGCCTGTTCGGAAGTTTTTTGCTCTCCCGGAGTTTATTTAAATTAGAGGAATTATACTACATTTGCGCTCGTTAACACAGGTAGTAAATGTAAAGCATCACAAACCGAGTTTCAAAAGGGCTGTGCAAATAAGGCAGACTTTAAATGGAGCCTTGTATACCGAGTAACAGTGAACAGTGAGGTAAGAGGTCACAACTTTACGCGTTCAAGCTCTCGGATTGGCTATCCGCAGGAGTAGATCACTGCTTCATACGAGAACGGAATCAAATCCAAATGACTTCCGCCCTTCAATCTGTTATAACTGTCATAGCAATTTCTAAACGTTAAAACCAGAACAAAAGTAAATAAAGTTGAAATATTCCTCAATTTTAGGCAGAGACGTCGCAGGCAACAAACGTTACCCCAACCCGCTTTTTATATTGTCCTATACCTTGTGTGTAGATAATAATCTATAGCCAACTGCTTAAGAACTTATATGCCTAGTTATAATAACATCAAACATAACCCAAGATTACCGGAAGCTTAAAAACATCTAATGTACTATAAACACATACGTAATACAATAGGGCAAAAACATTGGAGAGAAAGAAAAATCTATTTAGTTGTAACATAACCTGCATTCTTAACAATACGAATAATAGTAATAATAATAATAATAATAATAATAATAATAATAATAATAATAATAATAATAATAATAATAATAATAATAATAATAATAATAATAATAATAATAATAATAATAATAATAATAATAATAATAATAATAATATTATTATTATTATTATTATTATTATTATTATTATTATTATTATTATTATTATTATTATTATTATTATTATTATTATTATTATTATTATTATTATTATTATTATTATTATTATTATTATTATTATACAACTTCACTAATAACAAAAAGAACTTCATATGCTGTTTACAGAAGTTTCAGTTGGAACAGACACAGGCATGTTCCCCGTGCTAGGTGAAAATATCTTTTGTCGCAGTTTGACTATACTTCGTACTATACCAAAACATTTGCTCTACTCAATGCATTGAGGTACTAATATTCTTCCAATTTGAAACTGCACATTACATACAGAATGAATTTCACCACCATCATCAGTATCAACATCATCATCAAGATCATTATCATCAATCACCACCACCACCACCATCATCATCATCATCATCATCATCATCATCATCATCATCAGCAATCAACATCATCATCAATCATCCTTCCAGATGTTGGAACTTGTGGCCCGTTTCGATCTCAGCGCAGACGGCCAAGAAGTCCCTTTCCTATTGGGCGATAATGGAGCACTGCTTGGGGCATCCTAGTCCTGGGCATGCGGAGCATGTGGCCATTTCAATTTTTCTGGTGTTGTTGTATGAAGTCTAACACAGGTTGATCCTGAAGGTCTTTCAATGTGTCTTCATTACCGATGTGATCCCATTTGGTGTATCCTGCAGTGAATCTCATGAATCACATCTCACTAGTTGGTATTCGATATTCATCTGTCCTTCGGAGTCTCCATCTTTGTTAACCATGAAATGGCTGAAATGGCTAAGTCTCCAATGAAAGGTAGTTTGTAGTCAAGATAGTTAAATGTGTTCACTTTCTGTAACAATTTATTACTAATACAAAGATTACTGGGGATGGAATATTTCCCATAAAATGTCATTGTTTTCGGTTTATTCATTTCCAAATATTTCATCCCTATGACATTTAGGCTATGAAGAGACTACTGAATATCATTTTCATTACTTGACGGCAATGCCAAATCATCAGCAGCGACCAGAGCATGAATTTTAAGATTACTATTGACTTTGATAGTACCATGTCTTGTTTCTCTCCACTCTTTAATTGTACTATTCGTGTATACAATAAAAAGCAGAGGTTAATGTCCACCGCCCTGTCTCCACCATAATAATCATGATGATGATAATAATGATAATGATATCTATGACAAGCATATTACGTTTCCTACAAATTATATGTTATTAGGACACAAGTTGCTTTCACCCTCTTCTTTATGATCAGTTTTTTAATCTAGATATCCCATTTTCAGTTTATCTTCAGAATTGGAACCAACTTATTCATACAAATTGTCATACACCGATAAGACATTTTCACAAGGTGGATGATCCACTTCATCCAAATTCTTGGAATTTTTTAAATCATACCTTTTATTCCTGTTTTTGAGAAGTAGTAATATCCACTTGTAATCACAAAGATATATTGCACAACTAACGAGGAAAAACATGTCAGTAACATGTAAAGGTTCTTCTCTGCTACACGTAACTGCCGATTAGTCATTCTTGCAGCTAAAGAAATAAAGAGATCAGGTTGTCGCTCTGCCAAACAGTCGAGTAAGGTGTAACATTAAATGTCCTAGTCAGGCGATTGCATAGACGCGTTCATTTGAACAGTAGAACCTTTAAATAAACATAAGGGTCTCCCAGGCCCTTAGGGACCGCTGGAGGGTTAACGGAAGATGTTAGGTGACTTGGCAGAAGAAACGCAAATAGTTAATATATTTAACACACACGTAGTGAAGTTACGTGAAGTTCTGCATGCAACATTCACACTGAGAAGGTAGGTATGTGAAGTCGGCCATGTAGCGCACAAAATGAATGTAGGCGATGTTACGTAGCACATACTGGCGGAAATGAAATATTTTAAGAGACTGTAATGGAAGCTTACCGTGAATATCTCGCGAAATTGGCCGTTGACGCGGCTGTATAAATTTTTGTGTGGTCAGGGTCAAACCGTGGGAGTGGAGGAATCTGATGTGCGTGTGAATAAACTTGTTTAGCCATTAACTGCATCCTTATTGAGCATCGGAACACCACGATCTGAGATAAGGAACCCAATTAGTCCGCCCACGCATTTTGATTACGAAGACCAATACCTATAACCCTACATTTTATATTAAAACCCTTGAAAACAATTGAATAAAAGGGAAATAAAATTATGTAAAGTATCAGGGGACAAAAAATAGAAGGATTCATAATAGTATGGTGCATTGAACTGAAGCTGTGGATTTAGAAACGTTAAAGTTGAGTATCCTTCAACCTATGCTTACAATACAACAATTGGCCTACCAATAATCTGCATTTTATTCCATTGTGAGCGTTTCGGTCAAAAATCAGATTGTTCGAACGGCCTTCTACTATATCCTTAGCTGAAATGTTAACGCGCTATCAAATGATTGTATAAATCTAAACCTCAGACTGCTCATTGCTGCAAATGAAACAAGAATTACGTTTTGGCAGCGATAAAACTACTGTTGCTCAGGAATTCCTTTGGAGAAGCTTTAGTTTCGCTTTCTGTTCTGAATATTGCTAATTACATCGCCAATAACATAATTCTTATTTCTTCTGCTCCGTTCCTTCAATTAGAAGTCAGATTTTAGACAATGACTCGGAATATGCAGTAACAGGATATGTAGATTTGCAATTTTTGTGTCTTAATGATTTGTTTGGCGAATGACCTCCTCTAATTGCTACTGATACCCTATATTCACCGCTAACTGTCCTGTAATATCAACAAAACCCCGATGTGTTGCATTTAGAGAACATTATTCATCCCTCTGTAAAATATTTTTACAAAAGGTTACTCTCCTATGCTTCTTGTTATTCCACACAAACCTTTAATTCACATTTACACATTTCGTTGTAAGATACAGTAGACAAAGTGATACATTTTAAACATCGTGTCGCAATCCGATAACAACTGTCATGATGTTTTCATGACCACGTGAAAAAGCAAAGCAAAAGAAACAATCACAATGATAGACCTCTTCCTAGTTCAGAAGAGCATAGAAGTAGGACCATAAGAGATACGGAGAGAGTTCGACACTGAAGTCAGGCTTATTGTACCTATGCTCCCAAGGGAAGCACCATCATGAGGAAGGATGAGGTGAGAGAAGACACCGGGTGGCCAGATCCAGACTAACGGCACAGACATTGACCGAGGTCCCTAAGGTTTCCCAAGTTTGACCATACCCCAGGGTCTTTAGGTTTCCCGGGTCCATCTTAGGGGGACCCCGGCGGGGTCCAATGCTTCCCTATCCGGATCCGACAGACAACGAGGAACGAAAAGGGTTCCTGGGCGCATATCATCCCTGCCAAGCTGTACCTACCTAACGCCTTCGCTGACACTTGTAACCCTGAAAGAGCCAACGGGATGAAGGATGAATGAAATAATTCATGAAGTGAAATGGAAGGACGGGAAATTTGGGGGATATAATTATCCTTCCCTGCATTCACCTAGCGCTCGGGGAAACCCCTGAAAAACCACGGATCAGGAAGGTTGGCCACGGCAATCAAACCCACCACCTCCTAAATGCGAGCCTCACACGTTACCACGGAGCTATCTCGGTAGAAGAGCACATATATTTGAAAATCCAAACTGGTAACAAGGTGTACATAAGAAATGGTTAACTCCACAAAAGATGTATTCGACATTAATTCACTGTTGACAAGAAATCTACATTTTTGTGGCAAGATGCCCATGTTTACCAGCTATACAAAAGTAATTCACAACGAAAAGGACTTCATAAGATGTTCTCAGAAAATTCAAGAAATACATTTCATTTGTCACAAGAGTATCTTCAACATGTCATTTTAATAAACAATTTTCAAACCATTTTGACAAAATCGATAAAGGAAAATCCTATAAGGGATAGTATTAGGCTATTTTCTTTGAAATTTTCGTGTTGCATCCTTGGAAGATGCTGAAATTAAACACAAGTTTGGTATTTAACCGGCTATTCCTTTGTTAGTTATGCGGCTTACATGCTGACACATGCATGAACACACACACACGCACACACACACGCACACACACACACACACACACACACACACACTCGTGATATGCTTCCTCTACTTACCATGGGTATGTAATAGAGAAACTATAAATGTCAGAAGTTTAGGCAGGTGAACATTTGCACTAAATGCATGTACCTGGCTCTTTGCTTTCATAAAGTAATGGCGTAAGTGCATGTTTGTTGTGTTCCCGCTCTAATTGCATGCACGGAGCCTGAAAATGAAGCCTACCACAGTGCTGCATTATGCAGTAAGTTCAATATGATGGTAATTATGTAGTTGCCTTTATGGTTTTAACGTAGAGGACTGAGTAAAGCAGTGGTGGAAGATGGAATAGTTTCATTACTAATGTGTTTACCCTTACAAAGGACGTGTTCTTGGAAGTTAATTTAATATAGCGGCTATATATAATCCTGGGTAGTCCTTCAAGCTACAGTGTATTTTCTGGCCTTGCGAGGTGGTAATATGCAGGAATGGCTCATACTTTGGTCCATGTAGAAGTATCTTGAGAGTAGACAACCTAACACATATGCTCACGGAAAGACAAGCCGCCATATAAGATATGTAAGATTTTTGATAGTTTGTAACATCTGAGTTAAGATGGGGAAGAGAATCTGATATTCTCCATTCAAGTTTGCTACATCTGGGGGTATACAGTATTAAATCATGTTGACATGTGATGCCAGGAATGAAAAATGTATGATCTTTATTTCGGGTGCAAGTTAGGTGATCAGGACCGAAAATGATCACCACATACGAGTATTTTCTGTGTGAATTGTTTGTCTCATCTTAATGATTGGGTAAAGAAAAAAGGTAATGTTTCAAAGCCTTTTGTTATTGCGATGATATGGAGGGAACCGGCCAATCACGTAGATGGTTGCTATTTCTGCATGATTAAATATCAGGAAAGAAGGGCAAGGATACGAATTAGATCAAGTATCCCTATATCAAGTCAGCTATTGGACCCGTACCGCACAGTTACTTCCTCCTTACCTGTCCCAGACACATGGTCATTTGCAGATGAAGCCTGGGTCGAAGCTAGTACAGACATAGAGAAGGCAAACTCTGATTTCGATTTTGAAGAAATAACGCCATATCTCCTGACACAAAATGATTTGAATGACCTTGTTAGTGGCCTGAATCTTTCTAAGGCATAGTCTGAACTTTTGGGTTCGCGTCTGAAACAGTGGAATTTGCTAGACAAACATGCTAGGTTTTCTTGCTTTTGATATAGCCAGGCTGCCTTCGCACCATTCTTTGTCATGGAAGACTCACTCTGTTACTGCTATGACGTGAATGGTCCATTTAATGCTGTGGGAAACATTTACCAGTGGAATGGTGACTATTCCTTGATACCTCCAAAGCTAGCCTCAACTTCACAATATCAATCTATATCCTCCTGTTCCAGTAACTTATACCACTAACATGAAGGAAACATACAACGGTATGGAACCTCTGTTGAGTAGAGTTCTTTATAACGTCCACAAGTGGTAAATCTGTACAATCTGTGTAAGTAATTGGGATACTTACATGATTGCAATCTGATTATACGAAACATTCTGCTTTCTTTGTGAATGGGATAGCCATGATCGGAAGAGTCTCTATAATAAAAGGATTTGGCCTGCCCGTTCATTTTCAAAGTTCTATTGGTAAACTTGAAAGACATTTTGTTACTACCACTTCACATAAATCTTGGACTTATGAAGTCGTTGTTGCAACGGACAAAGCTTTGAGCCCTCTGAACTGGACTGCTAAAATTCTTTAAAAAATCTGATGTATTGCACTCACATGACTTTACCTACTCTTGTATTAACCATTCTTACAAACTCTTATTTCTATATCTTCTTTGTGTTACTTGAGATAAACATTTGCAGAAATTATCTTATTGTTTATTGACCTGTAGGTGCAAGGGGGATATTAAAATACTGTAGGCTTTGAGCGATAATCAAATCTTTTAAAGCTTTGAGATTCCGTTCTCTTTACACGCTCAACATATAAAAATGAACAACAATGTTCCATTTCACGAAAGTTTTGTTTTCCGAAACTAACACAAATAACAAGGAATATCTCCGAAATGGTTCGCTCTTTAAAAGAAAAAAGTTATTCAGACATAAATTGTGTGTTTTAGCGAGATCTACATTATTTTGTAGAGTGAGATTTTGGCCATCTCTTACGGTTTACGAGTTATTCAAAAGTCATTCAGAGTAAACACGACTACACAAGCTATAGCCAGAAAATTCAAAATATACATTCAATTTGTCATAAAGATAACTTAAACGTATGTCATGTTAATCAAAATCGTTACAAGTCATTTTCAAAAAATCAAAATTTTCCAAGTAAAGGGTAGTTTAGGGTGGAGCTATTTTCTTCAATATCTTCGTGTCGTATCCTTGAAAGACATTAACATTAAATACCAACTTTGGTTTTTAATCTACGTTTCGTTTTTGAGTTACGCTGTACACTGACTGACACACAGACACACACAGACCTTTTTCTAAAAATGCTTTTTTGGATTCAGCGGGCCTCGAAACATATTTCCCGTGAAATCTCAAAATCAAAATTTTGGGTGAAATACAATACTTCCTCTACTTAACAGTTAAGAAAGTAAAAAACTGCGTTTTGAGAGTGGATGATGTGTTACTCAACGAACTACTACAGTATTACCGTATTCTTGGTTGTGACATATTGCAAAAGCACGTTCCTCTCTCACAGGTAAATCAGTTTACTGGTAGTGCTCTTGTACAGGTCTCCAATAAGTCAGACCATATCTACATTAGAACAGGAACAGTGCACAACAAGTATAACGGCTGACTACTGTTGGACATTACTGCAGGATAGTAGAGGCACGCATAACAGCCACAGCAAACGTCCAAAAACAATTTAGGTATGTATGAAGACATTCATTAAAGTTTCATGGTTTTTGTGTTGATATATTGACACTTAGAGAGCAAATCATATTGTTTAAGCATCACAAAAACCGAACAGAATTAGATAGTGACTGGTACCATTTGCACAAAAACTGTAGGTGCTATGGAAAAGCCAATGCGAGATGTGTGTTCAGCAGATGAAAATACAAAAGGATAACCTATTTTGGTGCTCGAAAATTTCACAAAGTTGAATTTTGTCGACCAGTATCATCTGAGGAATTTCTAGATCAAGTTCCTCAGTGTAAGCTTCTCTTTTAAGGTGACATGGTAACGATTGCCTTGAATTCGCTATGGATTTTTCTTTCTGTCTGTCGAGAACGACCTGTCTATAGATTTTTAAATTAAATCTTACTGACTGAGAGAGGTGGCGCAATGTGTGCAACTCGCACTAGCAAGGTCGTGGTTTCGATCCCTGTTACTCCGCACTCTGACTTGGATTTTTCGTGGGTTCCCCTTTTCACTTAGGCAAACGCCCTCTATATACATTGATCTATGTACCTACATCCAATAGATTGTTTACTAAGGAAAATGGCAGGTTTTTTATACCAGATTTTGATTAAAACGTATCAACAATTACTCTGCATCGAGGCAGATGCAGACAGAACCTAGAGGTTATTCTATAAATCCAAAGGTTGGCATATTTACTTGCAACAGCTTCTCACAAAATGTCTCATCCATACCAGCAAATATTCACAGAAAACGTAATTCAAAATAAAAGTGAAGGAAAATTCGTATTTATCACAAAGAAAGAAACAACTTAGTTTGAGCACACCGAAACTGTCATATTCAATAGCAGTGACACTTAGTAGAGCAAACTTTCCCCAAAAAGACAGACTAACAGTTTTCCACCCAAAATGTGTTGCGGTTATTTATTTTTTTAGTGAAGTAATCCAGCATTTACAATACAAATTCGTGGATTCTTTAACATTTTTAAAATATTGTGACAAAGAAGACTTTTTCTAAGTTTATTTTCCTCGAAACCTTTTGCATAAATACACAGTTCTCTATACTGAGGAGGACATAGTCTTTCGTGATATTACTACTCACAATTGTTTCCTTCTCGTAGCATTGACTCAGTCCTCTCATTGCCTTTCTTCACCTTCTCTGTCTCTCAAAAACTCGAACGATACTCAACACTCATAACTAAATGTGGCTGACTCTTATCTGTAACTCTCTCTCTCTCTCTCTCTCTCTCTCTGCTACTCGTTGCCTCGCCTCTTTGTATAGCGAGGATGACGCAACACAGACCTTTCTCCAACTTATGCAAACACACCAACTGACTGATACCTCTCGAATAATCTGGAAAACCCTTTGTGTAGCCACTCAGTTGTTGTTAATCCTGTACTTCCTCGCGTGAGTGGTGTGGGGAAGCTTGACCTTGAGCGCCTTTGTTACGCACAGCGCCAGTGAGGTGGACAAACCGGCCCCAAACTCCCTTGATGCGTTGGGCTTCCGTCACTTCCTTGGGCCGGCCTCACGGTATATTTCTCAAATTTAGGTACTGTGCAAAGAATGATGGAGTATTGCCATTGGGTCGTTCAACAATATACGGACGAGAGGGGAACGGGTGACCAGGATACGGCGAGCAACTGTGTGTATGTGACCATAATCAATGATACCGGTGAAACATAAAGGAAGTCTGAGGCTACAGGGTAGCTAGTAAATGTGTATGTGATCGAACAGCGTGATAATGCAGTACCGTCCAGAAGCTTCCACTATTGCGCTGAGTAATCTTTGTACATTGTTTGGAAGGTTCCCGAAGGTTACGTGCTGCCGGCTCCAGTATACAATTCGTCACAAGGGTGGCTGAGGAGGTGATACTGGCGATGAATTTCCTCTTGGAGCAACGAGGCGCAGGGAAGGCCTGCGAGTTGGACCAGAAGAGATGATGTTCAGGAGCCCCAGCGAGCATCTGAAGGTCCGTAGGCTAACCCTGAAGGAGGTCGCGATTGGGTACGCCTGGAGCAAGGGGACGGAGAAAGTGCACCGGAGAGGTCGACAGTCATAGAACCACGGGTGTCGTTTCCACGTTGTGCGCAGGATGTGCCAACACACTTGGGTGACGGATAAACGGAGGAAGTTCTGCGAGGTGGTCGTAGAGGTGCCAGGCAGGGTGGCAGACGTCGCCCTACCCGGATCAAGGGGCGATATCCAATAACATTATTGAGGACCGTGCCACTTGGAGAAGTGATACGATGGCGAAGTCTACTGCACCCAAGGATGCACAGAGACAAGATGCTGATGGTACAGGGGGATCGCCTGGCCAACTACAATGGTGCTGGTCGGGACGACCAGCGTTGAGGAGGGAGCAGTGTGACATTGGGTGCTTCAACAGTATACGGACGAGAGGGAGCCTGGTGACTTGGATACAGCGAGCGACTGTGTGTACATTACCAACAAACAATGATACAGGTAATAAATAAAGGAGATCCGAGGCTCCAGGGCAAATTATAACTATGTATGTGAGAGATCCTTCCAGAAGGTTCCAGTAGTTCCACTGAGTCATTGTTGCATGTGTGCATAAAGGGTTCTCGAAGGTCAAGTGCTGCGCTCTCCAGTATAAATAGGACAGAAAGTGAGCAATTCAGTGAGTGTCAGAGTAATTTTAGGTAGAAATAGGGTTGAGTTGTTGTTTAAGTCGCCGTGTACAAGTTTTAGTTAGGAGAGTGAATCGGCCAGCTTGTCAGCGAGTACGTATGTGTCGTCGAGTGATTGTATTGTAATAGTCAAGATATAAGGGACAGAGAAAATGGAGAAATACTGAGAAAGACTGAGAAAGGTTAACAGAACAATTGTGAATTGTATAGTAGAGCGGACTATAAATTGTGTTAGCAACGAGAAGGAAATTGTGCATTTGTAGTAAAATTTATAGGAAAATAAAATGTTAGGAAGGTAAAAAGAATTTTGAATTTTGCCCTTTTGTTAATATATATATATATATATATATATATATATATATATATATATATAAAATCAAGTATACTTAACAAATTAAGGAGGAAATTACATTCAACAGGACTGCAAAGAAGACTAGAAAAGTCTTTTTGTTTTCGCTTAAAACAAACTATAATTACCATAATTTATGCGTTATCTGGTGGGATGGAGTGTTTATGAGCTCTCACTGGGTGGTATAGCGCAACACTAGTATTTATGGTAACTCAGCTGAAGTAATTATCATTTCTTTTGCTGCCGACTCTGCCAGAATGAAATGAATTCCATTAATCACAGCCTCATGGAAACAAGGTCACTAATCAAAGATTTCTCTCCGTTTCATACAATATGGTGCGATAAATTGTAACGAGCACACTAAGTGCTTGGAAGTAATCATGGATAAAAAGCAAGACCATTCAGGTTTGAAGAGCCTTGCTTTAATTGGTTTTGCAGCCTTCTCTAAGGCAGTTCTGGGAGTCCAGGAAGCAGTGGATAATAAAACTCCCAGATTCTAGAGAACATTAAGTTTAATGGTGTGAACTGAAATAAGTCACTCCAGCAGAGAAAACGTGTCTACGAACGTACATTCTTAATAGCAGTTATTCTTATGATTTCGTGCACTTATTAGGAAATGAGAACTCTTCTGAAATGAAATATGTTATGGATTGTAACTTGAAAATCCGAATTGATGCAATTTATTGCAGACAATTATCCTGAGGTGCAACGAAAGAACGTCAAGCGCGATCATATCATTTCATATGACAGTTATTATTTTGAAGTCTTCCAGATAATTATAACTCTAAAAATAAAGTAACGGTGGTGAAACATCTATTTCCTTGGTATTCAAAATTTTCCTCAGTACAACTTAAAAAATCGAGTTACTGAATTTGGAGCCCAAGATTTCAAATTTACTGCCATCTGGAATAGTATATAAAATATTCTTGGAACCAAGACACCTGAAGCATGTTTTTAATTCTACTAGTTTTCCTTTCTCTACTATGTATAGTAACTAGGTAAAGTACTGTATTCAACCCAAAATTTAGATATCGAGATTTCACAGGAAATATGTTTTGATGCCTCCTGAATCCAAAAAAACAACATTTTTAGAAAAGGTCTGTGAGTGTGTGTGTTTGGGGGGAGTGTCTGTGTGTGGGGGTATCGGTGTGTAGGAGTGTGTCTGGTGTGTCTTTGAACAGCACTACTCAAAAACGAAAAGCAAACAAGTACCAAAGTTGGTATTTAGGTTTCATATATTTCAAGAATGCGGCATGAAGATTTTGAAGAAAACTACTCCGCCCCAAACTACCCTTTCCATGGAAAATTTTACGAAAATTCTGATTTTCTCAAAAACCTCTCTAGCGATTTTTATTGAAATGTCATATGTTTAAAATATTTTTATAGAAATTGAAATGCATATTTTGTATTTTCTGGCTACATCCCAGGTTTACTCTTGGTGACTTTTGCATAACTGCTAAACCGTAAGAGATAGACCCAATCTTACTATACAAAAATTGCAGATCTCGTTAAAACAAGCAATTTATGTCCAAATGCATATATTGTGTGGAGTGAACCATTTCGGAGATATTCCTTGTTTGTATGAGTTTTGTAATACTCATACTTTTGTATGAGTACTCCATTGTCAAATGGAAGGTCGTTATTCGCTCTTTCATCTCTTGACCCTGCAAGGGGAATGAAATTTCAAAGACAATATAGTGACCAGCTTTAAAAGATTTGACTATGAGTTAAAGCCTACAGTATTCTCATATTCCCCTTGCACCTACAAAGAAAATAGCAATAAGATAATATCTACAGATGTTTGTATCAACTAGCATACAGAAGATAGAGGAATAAGAGTTTGTTGGAATAGTTAGAACGACATGTGAATGCAACACATTAGATGTTTAAATATGTATTATGATATTGAAACAACTGTCTAGTATTATTTGCTTTTACATTTTGCTCTAAAACATTTTTAGGTATACATTGGGGCTTGTACATCAGCTGTGTTGCAATTTTAACTAAATAACTCATGCTTAATCTTCATTAGCATATTTCACACCATAATGCGAAAGAACTACAATTCGAATCTCTACTTTTGTAAGAGAGACTTTAAAAGATGTTAACAGTGTTTATATAATTCTCCTCCAAAGCAAAGGCGTCGAAGTATTATTTCATGGCTTTGTGCTTTAGCAGCAAAGTCATAAGAATGTAACAAACTATAGTCAGGAATCCGTCTTATATTAGTAAATGCTAAATTGCATTTAAGTAGCATAAGCAATTAGTTGTCGTTTACAGAATAATGTGAAGTTAAGAATATATCCTTCCAAAACATACTACCATACAGAAAAGCTAACTCAATTATGGATGTATATCATTTTATATTTATTGTAGGTTGTCTCCCTGTTACATTGGTATTGCGATTTTTGTAGTTAGGTGTTTTTGTCCCATAAAGTATAATACATTGAATTATATAAAACGTATGTAATTTTATTTCAAGAATATTAAAAAAAAAAAAAAAAAAAAAAAAAAAAAAAAAAAAATCTGCTTAAGTATGAAGTATTAAGATTAATACACTAGTTACCGTTTAGCCTCATTTCTGTAAGGATACAAATTAAGAAAAATATCTTTTCCCTATTAAGTAATGTTGTGTGTAGTATTCAAAGCTAATTAAAAGTTTCTGTAAAGCTGTTATGAAATATCTCGTTGAAATGTGGTAAAAATGTGAAAACTTTCGAAGTCTTTAGTTTTACATCTTTATTACACATGTAGGTACTTTGATTTTACACAATTATATTGTTAATATAAAACGGTAAAGCTACACATCCCTATTTAATCTATCTTTCACAATTTAGTTGAAGTACTTCATTGAGCTTAAAGCTTCATTGCTCTGAACTTTTGGGAGCATTTTTTACTATTCAAAATGCTTCTTGAACTACAGGCTGTACCTTAGGTATTTGATAATAGCTTGAAATTTTCCGGAGAGCTTTAGGAATCATTTAACAATTGTGAACTAGTTAAAATTTGAAATAATTCAGCTGAAAATAATTATTTCCCATAACTCAAATAGAAAAATGTAATGCGAACTGAACAAAAAAACTGACGAAAATTAAGAAATGCCTGCGCAAATATGTATACCACGCTGAAATTATAACTTCGGGAGCGATTCGACAAACTGTAGGAACCCAGGAGCTTTTCATACTCTCATATCAAGAATATTACTTGTGCATAAAAAAGAAATACCTCTGGAACTGTTTGACATTTATCCTTAAACTTTTGGGCACACTCTGTTTTATGTTATGAGTAAATGTTAAAATGGTAGAGACACAATCAGAAGAAATTTGTGGATTTTTGGAAATAATCACTGTAAGGTCTGGAAATCTTGTAACCGTAACAAAATTGACCTCAGGACAGTGTATATAAACAGGTTTACTCCTGCCTGCTTGAAAAGTACCAAGGTAGGGAGATAATCTGTTAGTACTTTCCTCCACTCAGTCGCTCCCGATCATTACAAGCTTAGTTATTAATGTAATAAGAAACGGGTAGAAATTGAGAAAATTAATACCTAAATTCAAAATTACGAATTCAGTTCCGGAGGATAAACCAAAAGTATCCGAACAAGGGTATAGTCGGAGTTGGTCATGGTGTGATGTGCTACTGCTGGTTGTTCTGGAGGTGGATACTGGAGTGAGTGAGTGAGTGAGTGAGTGAGTGAGTTAGTGAGTGAGTGAGTGAGTTAGTGAGTGAGTGAGTGAGTGAGTGAGTGAGTGAGTGAGTGAGTGAGTGAGTGAGTGAGTGAGTGAGTGAGTGAGTGAGTGAGTGAGTGAGTGAGTGAGTGAGTTGGGTTTAAGGGCCCGTCGACAACTAGGTCATTAGGGCTCGGGATACTGGATGATGTGGATGTTGTACCCAGATGGCGTGCCTATAGATATATATCTCGGTTCCTCTCGTTTAGCCTTGCCACGCCTCTAGTACAGCTATGTGATACAAGTTCATGTGGTCTTACAGACTTTCCCTCGGCATTTATTTAGTAATTGTAGAGAGGTTCTCTCCTTAGCGTGCTTACAAAGCGGGAGACCTGGGTTTGATTCCCGGTACCGGCGTGGGGATTTTCTCCACTGGGAGACCTGGTTCAGCGTGCATTCAGCCTCGTTAGGTCCCTGAGGGGCCAGTTGAGGCTCTACTTGATTAAGAACGGGCCCTAATGAGCTAGCTGTCGGTGGGCCCTTAAACACTATTCACTCACTTGTTTAGATAAACCTTTATATGTTGGCGTTAGAACTTCATACTCTTTCCACGAGAAACAGCTGAAGATTGATCACATTAAAAAACGATAGCACCGACGAATTGAACCCATTAAGAAAGAATATCTTGGAAATAGCTGACGTCACCAAAACTTGTTTGAAAATATCGTGTATTTTAAAGGGATCTGCATTTTTGGTGTCGTAAGCCTTAATGTATTTCTTATGTTTTACCAGCTATACAAAATTATACAAAGTTCATTCCAATTTAAAAGGACCACAAGGATTCTTCCTAGAAATTTCAAGGTATGCATTTTGTCATTGAAATAGATATCTTTAATATGCATAATGGTATTAAATAGTAAGTCGTTAGAGCCATATTTGAGAAAATAAATAACAAGAGGTTTTCCCTATAAAGAGTGATTTGGAGTGCGATGATTTTATTGAATAACTTAGTGTTGTATCCTTGAAATATGCTGAACTAAAATTGGAGTGTTTTTCTAATTATTATTTTTATTTATGCATTTTAAAGTCACATATTAATTCTATGAGTTTACTATTTAAATGTTATACCGTTAACGTTAATAGTATAATTAAATTTCATTTTTAACCGCATTTCTTCCTTCTGATTCTGCTTCCCTAGTTTGCTGATATGCACTCCACATGTTTCCAAATAACTTTTGACGAGTTTTGGCCACAGAGTTTATGAGAAAAAAAAAAAAAAAGAACAGCTACGGGACATTTAAAGTGTAGTATTTTGAAATGTGTAAATATTCAAAAGAATAACAGGCAAAATTTGGGGAAAATATATTACCAGAAACAAGTGTATTTAACAAAAGGGTTAGTTTACGAAAAGCTACATTTATACTGTAGGAAATTTCTCTCCTAACGGATTTCATAATTAAAAGGAAAACGAAACGGGCCTTGAATCTTATTTACGGAAACATGTCTAGAAAGAACTACATTTTAATCGTAATGCTAATATTAAAATGTGTGGTATAGTCACCAAAATTGTTAAACCCGTTTTTAGAGAAAATAAACAATTACGTCACATTTTGGTGTGGTTGTGTGCCAGAGAAATTTCACCATGCATCCTTAGAAGAGGCCTGAAGTACGAAATGTGGTATTTATTGGAATTTTCCTAACATTTAAGCTGTTCACTCTCTCCCTCCGTCTCTCTTTCTCTACACACTAGCCCTAGGAGCTGTACATGCACCACAAATACTTGCTCTCGATGGAATAGGATGCTAATGGCACCATCATATTTGGCGAGCCAAAAACCGGACCTTAAAGCTGACGGGTTGTTTCAAATGGCACAGCATAGTAGCTTGCTGTAACACCGAAGTGAAAACAGAGGGAAACTTCTGATGGCAATGCTTTTATTTGATTTTCTTTATTTAGTTTTACTTCCTCGTCGCAGTCTCTAAGCGTTTGATTATGTATAATATTTGTCCTCTTTCTGTTCTTCCGCTTTTCCTTTGCTTCCATAAGTGCCTACAAAAGAGGTAGTATTGCATTTGACACAGAAATTTAGTCCCCTTTATCTCAAAAAGTAAGTGAAGGTAAAATATAGTTTAACAAAGTGTTATTGTTCCCATTGATCCTTCTGCCAGTAGGGCAGAAGTTCTTTTTTAAGAAAACTATCTGCGAGGAAAGGGTAACGTTAATCAAAGTTTTAATATTATTAAACACTACAAACCACCTACTTTACTTGTATGTCTTGTCTTGTCTGTCACGATGGGTGTTCCGTCATGTCTGCCGATGGCTTGTTGTGCGTCAGACCCCAGGGGGAAGGATGATATGAAAGTACCCCACAGGCGGCCAGAGCGAATTGCAGGCAGAACTACTACGATAATTCCCTAACAGGTGCAGGCAGTTCTTCAACCCGACTGAGTTCCATGTCACCACAGAAAGCGTGCCACCAACCAGGTCCGGCTGATCAATCAGACCGCCTCGCGGGCAACTAGGTGACCACAGCTCCCCTAAGCCGAGTACCGTATTTCCAGAGCATAGTGCTGACTCTTACCACCTGGAGAATGAAATGAATGGTAATGATTCAGGCGATGTAAGGTAATCCTTCCCAGCATTCGCCTGAGTGAACCGGGAAACCCCCACCACCCAGAAAAAAGCCCAAGATCAGGAAGCTCGGCCGCGGGAATCGAACTGCGACCTCCCACGCAAACGTTATTGCCTGAGGTGTTCCATTCGGTGCTTACTTGTATGTACTTTTTGTAGCTTTGCGACTTTTTAAGGCATCCCATTTAGTGCTTTAAATGTCGGCCTGTAAGCGCCTGCCTAAAAGTGAACAAACTACTCAAGAGAAGCTTAGATCATTTTAGTTGTAGAGGAACAGAACAAAATTAAGCAGGATCGCCATATGCAGTAAATGCTTTCATAAAGTCAGAGTCAGGGTCATTTTAGCGTTATCATTTTTAAACCCCAATCCTTGGATTTTCAGTTGCGGGTATACTCTCATTTTAAAATTGTTGCACACTATGTACTTTTGTATATAAATCAAAGAAGTGTTGTATACCACCTTGTTAATAATAGGATAAACAATTATTGAAACCTTGTTAACATGTTTAGCTGTAGTGCTATTAAACAATAAAATTGATTTTGTGGAAGCTTTTAAGAAATAAATGAAATTTCTTATTTAACTTTTATGTTTTTCCAAAATAGTAAGATAATTAAAGATTCGTCTCCAAACTTTATTTGTTGTACTATTACAGAGTTAAATTATAAACTATCACTTTTTTAAGAAATAACTGCATTGTGTGAGGCCGTTGTTTCAAGACAGTAGAAAAAATAGTAAGAATTACAATATCCTGAGTTATAGGTTGCGCGTTCTTTCTTGACGAAGGACCTTGAGCAGAAATCCAATGAGTGAGCCTACCCTTAATAAACAGGTCAGCAAA
>CM060962.1:195024325-195051825 GCA_030765045.1 Tenodera sinensis | reverse complement strand
TCTATCTATCTATCTATCTATCTATCTATCTATCTATCTATCTATCTATCTATCTATCTATCTATCTATCTATCTATCTATCTATCTATCTATCTATCTATCTATCTATCTATCTATCTATCTATCTATCTATCTATCTATCTATCTATCTATCTATCTATCTATCTATCTATCTATCTATCTATCTATCTATCTATCTATCTATCTATCTATCTATCTATCTATCTATCTATCTATCTATCTATCTATCTATCTATCTATCTATCTATCTATCTATCTATCTATCTATCTATCTATCTATCTATCTATCTATCTATCTATCTATCTATCTATCTATCTATCTATCTATCTATCTATCTATCTATCTATCTATCTATCTATCTATCTATCTATCTATCTATCTATCTATCTATCTATCTATCTATCTATCTATCTATCTATCTATCTATCTATCTATCTATCTATCTATCTATCTATCTATCTATCTATCTATCTATCTATCTATCTATCTATCTATCTATCTATCTATCTATCTATCTATCTATCTATCTATCTATCTATCTATCTATCTATCTATCTATCTATCTATCTATCTATCTATCTATCTATCTATCTATCTATCTATCTATCTATCTATCTATCTATCTATCTATCTATCTATCTATCTATCTATCTATCTATCTATCTATCTATCTATCTATCTATCTATCTATCTATCTATCTATCTATCTATCTATCTATCTATCTATCTATCTATCTATCTATCTATCTATCTATCTATCTATCTATCTATCTATCTATCTATCTATCTATCTATCTATCTATCTATCTATCTATCTATCTATCTATCTATCTATCTATCTATCTATCTATCTATCTATCTATCTATCTATCTATCTATCTATCTATCTATCTATCTATCTATCTATCTATCTATCTATCTATCTATCTATCTATCTATCTATCTATCTATCTATCTATCTATCTATCTATCTATCTATCTATTTATTTATTTATTTATTTATTTATTTATTTATTTATTTATTTATTTATTTATTTATTTATTTATTTATTTTTATTTATTTTTTTTTGGTGCACGAATGTACATGGAAGATGCAGTACTGGTGGAACGAGAAGACGGGGAAACCGGAGAACCCGGAGGAAAACCGCCTCTGCATCCCATATGCGTTCGCCTCGGATCGAACCAAGGCCGCTTTGGTGAGAGGCAAATGGTCTAACCACTCGGCCATGGCACGACCAAAAACCTTGATTGCTGCTGCAAATAAACTATCATGAAGCTATCATCACAGATGGGTGTTTTTAACATCTAACTCCGTATCAAATGTTGGAGAAATAGCAGATTTCATACTTGTATTTCCGAGTCACGTGGCAGTTGTATAGCTGTTTGTCTGGTCGCAGCAATTATTTGCTCTTTTCCCATGTGGCGATGTTTTGGACATTCGAGTTACTATCTGTAGGGGAAAGGTTACGACCCCTTCAGCTGATGGGTGTTGGCACTCCGGACCCCTAGCACTCGTGGTACTTCTGACGTGACTAAAACTACGCCGGGCCAAATATTCCAGCCCTACCCGCAGGCGAGTTGTTCGAATTGGTCTGGACTCGGCGGGGCAGTTGTTTCCGATATCCTTGAGAGATTGGGTGCGTCTGGGCGGTGATGTCCAGTCGGGTTGTGGGGTACCTTAATGTTCTCCAGTACTAGACTGGAGAGCTAGCAGCTGGTATGCTAGATTGCTGGCGGGCCAACCGAGAATTTCGGTAGTCTTCCCGGATGGGTTCACGCGCGTAAGTGGCGTATCCACCTCCGTCCTTGTGTAACAGCAGGGTAAGCTTTTCAGACTCAAGATATTGCCATAATGGAAAGACCGACGGAAGGCGAGCTACTCGGATGCCGGTTTCCCTGGTTACTAGAACGGGAATTTCGATTTCTGGTGGACGTCTCTTTACCAGTCGAGTTAGCGTGGGCTACCTGCTTACCACCTACCTCCTGCTTCTGCGTTTACTCCCCGGTCATGAGCTCAATCACGTGGTTTAAGGATGTAAGGCAAATATTTTCAATAAAATAGTTCCAACCTAATGCACTTTACTTTGAAGAAACGCATTATATCATATATTTATCTCCAAAATAGCTATGCAGGATTTTCTTCTTATACAGGGGTATGAGATTCCTTCTGCAATAAAGTGAAAACTAACACATTTCAATTGTTCATTTATCTAATTTTTCAAATCGTACTTACTTTTCTTCTGGTTGTCAATGCTGTTTCGAACATTTGCCTTGCCGAAGAGTAATTTATGAGTCATCCTTTCTGGCGAACGTCAGATTAGCTTTTGTTTTCCTTCAACTACTCTGTGATGAAATTCAATGCCCCTGTAAGCAACGGTAACAATATACAGTTCGCGCTCGAAGATATCTTTGATACAGTGCAAAATGGTTATGTTGACCTTTATGAGACGTAGCCACTAAAATTTGTTCTACGTTACAATAAAAACTCAAATGTTTGTGAAAACTCGGTAGAAAGGCCGTTTAAAGCACGAAAGTTGTAGTAAAAAGCTTAATTAATGGTACTTACAGGGGAACTTTCTATATTACGCATTTTTATCTAAAAGTTTTCAAAAATTTGTCACATACTGCTTTATCCCAATTCTAATAACCCTGAGGCGCAATAGCCCTTGCCAGGCCAACACCTACCGCCCGGTTGCTGCTTCCCCCATCTCTGCCCATCACAGGCGTCATGAGTGAGGTGCAGTACTGGAGGTGGGACGTGATTAGCGCCTCCGTACTTCCTTGCCGGTTACACGGTCTTCGCAACCACGAACCGCTACTTCTCAATCAAGTAGCTCCTCATTTGGCCCCTTAGAGACCCAACGAGGCTGAGTGCACTCTGGAACAGGTCTCCAGTGGGAGAAAATCCCCACGCCATACCGGGAGTCGAACCCGGGTCTCCTGCCTGGTGAGTAGCAGCGCTACCACCGCACTAAAGAGATGACCACCTCAATTACAAGCATGTTATAAATTTCATGCAAATATCGTTAATGTTTTTTATGGTAATTAATCACATGTTGCATATGATGTAGAACATGTAATTTTGAGGAAATAAAAATACTACCATATTATTTAAATGTAGGTACAAACCTACCATAGACGAGTTTATTCACTATTTTGTCTCAGAAAAATATTTTAAACCTTTAAGTGTAATGCTTCTAAAAAGTTATCGTCATTGGTACGATATAGTTATTTAAAAGTATACCAAAAACCGTACCTATGCCAGTCTTTATTTCATTCTCTCCGAGTTTCTGCTGAACATCTGAACAAACTACATATTATGGGGCATTATTAATGCGCATAACTGCATGAAAAGTCAAAGTCGAGTAAAAGACAAGGGAAGCAAATGCAAGCCATTAGGTCGTGTACTCTTGGGCATTTAAATGCTCACATGTTAACACATTAAAGGGCTACGAGAGCAAATATCTTTGTATGTAGTTGAAGTTAAAAGTGCAGAGTATGTCTTGGGGATAAAAGCTAATTTTTGAACTTTTTGAAAGAATTTACTAAATGTCAGCTATGGGTATATGGAACCAAAATGTAAAGGTACTAGTTTTTATTTGGTTCCATAATGGACTCTGCTTTAAAACCATCCGGTATAATACGAGGTGTTGAAATTGCAAATAAAATTGAATGTTGCATTAATAGGTTTTGAAGACCTCATTTTAATATATACCTCAGAAACCTTTCGAGTTCCAACAAATAAAAGGAGATCTTGCACAGATATGTGGTAATAACCATTTCTGAAATACTTAACTGCTGTTGCTTGTTATACGTTTCCCAGACTTTGAACAGTATATTTTGATGCGTCAAATGCAATGTAATAAACATACACAAAGATGACTGTAATTATACTATTCAGCATAATTATCCTGACAAAAACTTTTGCTTCCAACTGTTTTACTTTAAAAAATCTCAGGTATATAAAACAGAGATATATATCGCGTAGGAAAACCCCTAAGGAGGTTAACAGGCTGTCACATTTTACACAGCGATTAGGAAGACGGCACCAGCGATACCCTTTTACATAAATGGTCACTAAAATATCTGTACAATTCACGCGAAAGCATTATTTTATTAATCATTTTTATTTTTGTAATATAGCCAACGTGGCTTCTCTAATGCTCTAATTTATGAATGGGATAAAGAAACACAAGTAAAAATAGGTGCCTATGAAATAATACGTTAGTGGATAGAGAAAATCTAGTGAATGTATTCTTTTGAGGGTTAGATGCTTGTCATCTTGATCTTTCTTGTGCTCAGTATGCTTCCAAGATGTGACAGAATCATTTTCTAAAAAACTATCCTTTACATACAACAGTGTTCTTTGCTTCTAACCTTTTTCTTGAAAAGACCATAGAGATTTTACTTGAAATACATGTTTAAGATATTTATTTAACCATCAAAAACGTTTATCTTGAAATTTTTATCACTACCTGCAAACCTTTCTTCCTTTTCAGTTAATTTTGTACCACGGGTAAACCATAAGAGGACCACAGAAGAAGTGTATGTTGGTTAAATCACATTTATTTAAGTGACATAACGTTTTTTGTGGCCACCTATTAAAGATATTTGTTGCTAATGGTTAGAATTTTCCAATACTTCTATTTCTTTTTTCCTACTCTCCCTCTCTCCGCCCCTCTCTCACTCTGTTATTGGAGTTGTTGTGTCCCCATTTTTATTTTGTGATTTCATGCAACAATGTATCCAATTTCAAACCCAGCATATTGCTAGTCGTTATTTTTAATGATTTGATTATCACTTCACTCCTCTTATGAACGTGTACAAATACAAGTATAATAATGAGCCCATATAAAAGCTGTTTATCTCCATTAATGTGAAGTAGATAGAAAAATAAGCCCTTGCAGGATTAGTTTGCAGAACAGTAATAACAATAAACAACAGAGGGTAGAAAAGGTCATGTGTGTAACATATCAGAATTTTAATACAAAATAAGCATGCAAATTTAAACCGATGTTTCAGAATAACAGCAACAACAGCAGCCTTCCAGGATTACACCGCCAATACACTGTCGAGGTTGTGGTTCCCATTTCAACTTCCTTTTATTTCACAATGTTTTAACAAAGTGTAGGTCAAGTGCTTGCATATTTTGGAGACCACTTGAGTCTTCTTGGGTTTGGAAACCGACGACCACCACAGTTCGGTGCCGGAAGCCCACTGCTCAACAAATCAGAAACGAGGTTACATGGCCCTCGAGGGAAATTTCCGAAATTAACCCCTTTCTTCTCGGGGTTACCACCGCCGCTCCCATTTTCTGAGAGTGAACACTTTCCCTTTTTTTTCTGTGCTGCCGTGTTAGACTCGTGCGTCGAACGGATTTCTGCACGGCGTCAGCGCATTCCTCCACCCTAACCCCTCCGTTATCAGCAAGAGGTACTCCAACTCCTTTGTTAAGTCCCTCTCTCTATGATCTCTCCTTCACTTTACATTTCTATTCCCCTATCTCCCACAAAGACTCAGCCAAGCATTTAACATTCAAATAGTTGAGTTCAGACATGGAAACCATTTACTAACCTCATTCTACACTCTGTGCTTAGTCGGACACTTTTCTCTTTTGCTTTCGCATTTCCTTTTCTCGTTAGTTTTCCTGCACTACTTCAGAAAACTGCAGGGAATTTATAGGTCCATCAAGTGGTAAATTAACATGTGCGGTGCATAATGACTCTTAGCTTTCAACTACGACAAAGCATTCAAATTAAGCTAGCAGGACTGTTGTGACTGTTTTCACAGTAGGTTCAATTTGTGTTGTGGCCGGCTCGTGATATTCCGCTTAGAGCAGTATTTTTAGCACTGTTTTGTAATGCGCAATTTATGCCACCACTATCATCACACCTGAAAAAGCAATTAATAATATAATAATAATAATAATAATAATAATAATAATAATAATAATAATAATAATAATAATAATAATAATAATAATAATAATAATAATAATAATAATAATAATAATGATGATGATGATGATGATGATGATAATAATAACAATAATAATAATTAATAATAATAATAATAATAATAATAATAATAATAATAATAATAATAATAATAATAATAATAATAATAATAATAATAATAATAATAATAATAATAATAATAATAATAATAATAATAATAGTAAGAAGAAGAAGAAGAAGAAGAAGAAGAAGAAGAAGAAGAAGAAGAAGAAGAAGAAGAAGAAGAACAATGTAACAGGAAGTTCCTATTAGGAAATCGCAAAAGAATTAAACACAGCAGAAAAGTGTATTAAAACACTTTTGGTATGATCATGTGTTTTCTATCCCAGTGTTGTTTAAGAAACAAACATAGAATTCCAGGACATGAATTCGTTTTAAAGAACACTTCATGTCTAACAACATAAATGCTGTGGCTGTAATGCCATATAACTTAGAACTGGAAGTAAACCGCACATAAATTCTCAATTTACATGCTTTTATTAATTAGTTCACTACATAATAACATGCATTATACCAAACATTACTAAAACGATTAACTGTAATAAATAATTATTGTGTCAGTTACACTTGTTGAATTGGCAGCATTGAGTTACCAGAAATTCGAGCTGATGATGGACATGCTCATTTTAAATTGCCTTTTTATTCATAACTCATTAAAATAATAAACTCTTGCACAAAAACAGTATCCTATACATATGTGTGAAATTCATACCTACAGAATTTTGAAAATTTTGAAAACTCCACATTGTCTCGCCTTTTCGAACTATTTCTCGATTCCGTGATAATATACTTCCCACATGCATACCACAAACGATATGCAATTTATTTATGAGTATTTGAAGTGGGGAGCGGTTTTCTACTCACAAATGTTAGCAATTTTTATAGCATGTGCCCCCATTTGCGAATTTTTAACCCTTATTCGTGATAACACGGAATATCTTTGAGAAGTTAACGTTACTGATTAAAAATAAGCTTAATTATGAAGCAGTTTTGTTTTATTATGTTTGCTATTGCTTCTTAGTGATTTTTATGCGCAAATGGTTGCAATTCTGTCAATAAATATTACATAAACTAACTTTTATGTAGTATACGAAGCAAATTTCATTGCTTTCAATGCCATTAGCTAGCAACTAAGGTTAGCTCAAATGAATGTAGTAGTTGGTCGTTAGTGATAATACTTCCATAACAGGTTTATTTAATTTTTACTGTCCCTTTGAAAGTCCTTATGTTTATAATGTATTTACGCTTACCGAGCGGGAAGGCTTAGGCGGTAACGTCTGTGACCCGCATTCGGGAGGTCGCGGGTTCTATCTCCGTGGCCGCGCACTCTGATATGGATTTTTCCGTGGTTTCCCCATGTCACTTAGGCGAATGCTGGGGTGCATTATTTCATATCACGGTTTCCTTCCCATCATTTCCTTTCATTCACTTTCCTTATCATCTTTCAGGTGATGCAGTTCCAGACATGTAGTGTGGGCAGTGTCGGGCAGATGGCGTGAATGATTGCGCATGGCAACTGCTGCTCTCGGCGCTTGGTGGCATCTGGTGGCCCTTGTCCTCTGTCGAGGGGTGGACGGGACGCTTCGTGCGATAGCGACCTGGACCTGCGGTGTGATGCTGGCTGCTTGGCGGGGTCTAGCGCCGAGATGAAGACATCTCAGCACTGCTTAGGGACTTCCACGCGTCTCTGGTGGGCCTGTGATAGCACCCCCTCGGTTCCCTCATTCATCCCTGCCTCCTAGGGTGTGGCAGCCACAATAGACCTGTGTAGGTCGACGTGAGCGAGGTGTCCCCCGTACTGTACTTTTAACTCTTTTTACCCTTTTACGCTTACATGGATATAAGCATCATTTCGGAGCGCTCGAGAACAGTTTTAAATTGCTGTGAATTCGAGAAATTACGAGTCATTTGCAGAAATCGACAGGCTTCGTTTTCGATGTAGCTGGCTACTAAAGCCTCCGTATGCGCGTCATAGGGTGCCATCAGATCCAGCGGCCACACTTATAATGGCACCTGGGTCGCGATCGCGCGCCGCTTCCGACCCGAAACTTTCACGCCGCATTGAATATTGCTTACATTGCTCACTTTAACAAAAATGATTTTGGAAATATTCTCCTTGTGCTCGAAGAAGGGCATTGCACCTTCTTAACAAATTACCATTAACATGTTGCAATTATTCGTGGGATAGGTGGGTTACTTCTTCCCTTATATTATTTAGCAGTTCTTATAATGTTAGGGCATTGCATTTATACTATTTGGGATCCTTCCTGATTGGAACCTGAAACCAGAACAGTTAATAGGAAGACCTTGAAATTCTGTAATCTTTCAAAGACATTACTAGAAACAACTGAATAGCGACGAATCTTAAAACTGAAAGTATTGAAAAAATGCAACCAATGATAATGCAAACCTTGGAAAGGACTGGTGCCACAACACGAGGTTATTTGAAAAAAATTGTATATTATAGAGAGACCTACATTTTCGTGTGTTACCTTTTTATCTAACTCAGCTTTACCAGTTATGCACATTATACACAAAATTTCTTCCAAATTAAGAGGCCTTCATAAGCAACTCCCATAAAACTTAAGACAAATGTTTTTTTTTTTTTTTTTTTTTTTTTTTTTTTTTTTTTTTGAGATATAAAATTCTTAAATAATTTGTACTTTAATTAAAAAGCGTTATACTATTTTCTGAGAGAATAAAAAATATCGAAAATTTTTCTTTGTGAGGGACAATCCATAGTTGCAGCATTTCCTTGAAAATCTTTGTCCCATCTTTGGAAGATCCTGTGTACCAAGTTTAGCATTTATCCAACTTTTCGTTTTTGAGTTCTGCTATTTACGAGCGTATGTGGAAATCTGCGTAAAAAATCTCCATAATGATTTTTTAATGGAATGCAACAGGTATTTCCTCTCTCTGCTATCTACGTGGTAAAGAAACTAAGGGCACGTTATTTTATTCTTTAAAAAGGTAAATATTTACAAACTAGTTGAAATACAAAGGTAAAGTTATTAGAAGTTGTATAAAATAAGTTTTTGAGCGGTTAATTTATTTCAATGCAGAAATCAGTGTTCTCTAATTTACTCTGAAACTATGTCTTTTAAGAGAATAGAAAATGTTTGTAGTTCCTTAATCAATTTTCCTACCTTAGTAAGCAGCAAGATCACGTGTTTTGAGGGCCCACCTTCTCCCATTCATCGTCGGAGTTTTTATTAACGGACTAATAAAATTTCCCCTTACCCTTTACTCACTATTCGCTTAGGTAGGGAAAATGCTTTCAGAGGAAGTGATTAAATGCTTTTTCTTTGCGCGAATACCAAGCTGTTACATTTTTCCGTTACTGTGCCAATTAAGGGATATAGGAAAATGCGTAGCTTTACCTGGAGAAATACTGGCTCCAAGTTTGTAACGGAATATTTTTCGCTTTCCTTATTTCTTAAAGGTTTTCACAGTTTTCTATATAAAAGGCAAAATGTAATTAGTTCCGTTAATGCAGGCTGAGCCAAAATATGTTATGCATTCGACTGAAGATGTAAAATGTTATGGCCGGAAAAACAGGAAGAAGTTAAATGAATATATGAAACCCTGGAAGTGTGCCAGAAGGGTAAACGAGAAAGAATATGATGCATAACAACCATATGACCTTTCCTGAACATTACCTAACTACCAGCACGTTCATGTCAGAGCTATATTTTGTCTACCGCTTACTTAAGTGGACGTTCTATATTGAGTTACAAAGGTCAGTATCGATACTTCACTATAAACGTTTTGAGGTAACTTAAAATAAGAAAGAATACAGACAAATTAAAATATGTATATTTTTGCTTCATTCATCCGCGGATGTGTCGTATGCGTACGTGTGTGCACGTATGCATGGTAGAATAGTATCACTGAAATTAAAGGCTCACAAAAGTAAGATTTCCTACTCAGAACGTGGTATTTTGAATTGTAAACATTCTTTCTTTACATTTAGCTTTCGCAATAGCTCAGCGCTTTGACTTATCTATAGTATGTCGCTGCGGCACACAACAAAGGATGGTCGGGCTGCGCAACTGCACACCACACACCAGGCCAGTGAGCAAACAAAGGCACTCAAGGTCAGGCTCCCTCGCGGGGCTGTTTGTGTCTACGTGACTAACAACAATGGACGCGGCGCGTATCAAAGGCGCTCACGGTCAAGCTTCACCACACCACTCACGCGAGGAAACACATGACAACAATCAGAGCGGCAGAACCAAAAGTGGTTTCTCCAGATGATTCTAGAAGTGTCCGGCGGTCGGATTGTTTGAAGAAGTTCATGAAACGTCCATGTGACGTTATCCCCGCTGTATAAGAAGGCGAGGCAACAGCAGAGGAGAGAGTTACAGACATGAGTCGGTCAGTGTGTCACTGAGTGCGAGATAGCTGTGGGTAATACTGTCTCGTGAAATATACATCGCGTCGAAGTGAAGAAGTTTTAATGAGGATTAAGTGATGGTATCGTCAGTTTTAGTGTGTGAGAGACTGAAAAAGTGAAGAAAGATAGTGAAAGGACTGAAGAAAGTTTACGAGAAATAAACAGTTGTGAGCTGTAATATCACGAAAAACTAAAGAATGTGTTAATGTCAATAGAAGAGAACTGTATTTTGTGCAAAATGTTCGAACAACAAATATGACGTTTCGCAATCATATGACTTTCTCTACTCTTGTACTAGCCATTCTTACAAACTCTTATTCGTACATCATGCTCGTGTTATAAACATTTGCACAAATTATCCTATTGTTTATTTCCTTGTAGGTGCAAGAGGAATATGGGAATACAGGAGGCTTTGAGTGATAGCTAAATCTTTTAAAGCTTTGAGATTCTGTTCTCTTTGGAGGCTTAACATAAAAAAATGAGCAACAATGTTCCATTCACGAAAGTTTTTAAGTTTTCCGAAACTGATACAAATAACAAGGAATATCTCCAAAATGTTTAACTCTACCAAAAAAAAAAAATTGACATAAATTGTGTATTAGCGAGACCTCCTACGGTTTACGAGTTATTCAAAAGTCATCCAGAGTAAACAGGACTACATGGGCTACAGCAGAAAATTCAAAATATACGTTTCGTTTGTCATACAAGTATCTTAAACATATGGCATTTTAATCAAAATCGTTAGAGCCATTTTCAAGAGAATACAACTTTTTGAAACTTTTTCCATATAAGGAGTAATTTAGGGTGGGACTACTTTCTTCAAAATCTTCGTGTCGCGTCCTTGAAGGATATTAAATACCAACTTCAGTTTTTAACCTACACACACACACACACACACACACACACACACACACACACACACACACACACACACACACACACACACACACACACACACACAGACAGACACACACACACCACACCACACACACACACTCACACACACAGGCACCTTTTTCTAAAAATGCTTTTTTTGGATTCAGGGGGTCTCAAAACATTTCCGGTGAATCTCGACATCGAATACAATACTTCCTCTACTTATCAGTAGAGAAAGTAAAAAATAACTGGTATTGTCATATTGTCGTTTTGTCACAATATCAATGCTGTCCCCTAATGACCAAGTTGTCGACGGGCCCTTAAACCCAACACTCAATGGTGTCCAAGATTAAGCGAAAGAGCGGAGAGCGGATTTACTTCCTACATTATTTGGAACCAGGCCGCATTTAGAAGGTTTATGTACCCTTTGCGGATGAGTATCATTCAGGCGTTACACGAGTAGAGGGTAATAAAACCAAAGCAACCATGGGCGTAGATGTATACTGTCATGGAAGCTAGAACGCTAACCACGCGTGGATGTTGATGGGACTTTGGTAGCAAAATAGCGGGATACATATTCTGCATTTCTAAGATTGGATCAACTGAGTATTTTTATTTTCGTACATTTATTCTAAGCTGCGCTACAATTAAATTAGTTTAAAGAAAACACTGGAACATATAAAAAAATACTAGCTGTTCCGTCAAATTTTTACCCAACTTCCAATAAGAAATGCATACAATGATGACAAATGACACTTGGACTGAAAGGGGTTAAAACTTCTGAAAGTCACTTGTCAAATATATCAGCACCTAGTTAAATTTTAAGACTTTTACTCCAATTTTCAGGAGTGCCAATGTTAGCGTCATGTAAGTATAATCGTTGTTTACTTCTGCAGACAGGGGATGACATCAAGAATATAACAAATGGTTAGCGAAAACAAATGACAGTGAAAATTTCGATTAAACAGTAAGCAGGAGTGTGTTACTCCAACAGACTGCAAGCCTCTTTGTTGTGTTGGTAGTTTGTGTGCCTCACACTCAAGGGGTCCTGAGCTCGAATCGGCAGGTACTTCCAAAGGATATCCTTATCCTTAAAAGACGAATGTCGGGTACCTTTAAGCTCTATAGACCTCGAGCTCATTTGAGCATCATTTGACTAATTTCATTCATTCATCGTCCAATACGACATTACGTTGGGGGACGTTAATATATAAAACTCCTTTAGAGCGACAGGCGAGTGTGTTATAGCATACCAATTTTGCAACTACGGTGCTATTGCTACCTGGATGCAACCTTGACGCAAGTACTACATACAGTATTTCAATACCCACATCTTCCATGCACAAAAGTTTCCTCTTGGTTGAGCAACACTTTAAGATATGTGCTAAAACATTTACCGCATATTACTTTTTAAAACGTACCTACCTTTTTCAAACGTGGGTCAATTTAAAATGAAGAAACAGCTTTTATTTTATATGTGAAAGTATTTCCAAAGCCTATACATTTACTAAGACAATACATTCACTAAGACAACACGGAGAATACATCCAGAATATAAAACCCGTAGGCGCTGAAATGCGACAACATTTGCGAAAGGGTGGAGTTTGGTTCCACTTTATTCGGATTGTGCCACTATTTTAACACTCAGACGTGCATTGTGTTGCAGTGGCGATTTGGTTACATGTGCGTTGCATTCTATTTGCGAAACCACTTTCAAATCTTATGCGATAAACATCTGTTAATTGCTGACTTCTTTGATACTGTTTACGTTTAAGAAGTCTGTCAATATCTGGCGCAAAGATCGACTTAGAAGATTCACCAAGTGATCGTCGCGTAACCTGTTGCGATACACTTTTAATATAGCTCAATTTGGAGAAACTCTGTTCGCAAATATATGTAGAGCTATACTCACTATACTTGCAAATGTTTATTTCTCTATCTACGTTTTAATCGACATAAGCATTTTCAGAAATTATCTTATTGTTAATTTTCTTGCAGGTGCAAGGGAAATATGAGAACACAGAAGGCTTTAAGCGATAGTGAAATGTTTTAAGAGCTGGTTGCTATGTGATATCTTTGAAATTTCGCTCTCTTTGCAAGGTCAAGAGATGAAAAACGAATAACATATTCCTATTTGAGAGAAGTATAAGCATTGGCAAAATCAAACAAATAATAAAGAAATAGTTCACTCAAAAAGAAACGAAGCATTTGGCATAAATGGTGTGTCTTAACGAGCCCACATTGTTTATTTAGTAAGCTTTTGTCTGTCTCTTACACTTTACAATTTATACAAAAATTATCCAGAATGAAGAGGTCTTCTGAGAACATTCCCATAAAATTTTAGTTATGACTTAGAAACTTCCATGGAATCGCCTGTTTGTGTCCGTCACTGGATACTCACTCTCTGGTTGTGACTTGATTCATCCTCCAACTGAAAGAGGAGGTGGGGAATAGCAGCTAGTTACCCAAGCGTCTCCAAAGAGACAAAGTTGGACATCGCTGTTCTAAACGATAAAAGAGGCAGAAAAAACAATCACGGAAAAATTGTATTAAATAACACAGCTAACTTCAAATTTTTATTTTTTGATATTTCCTAAAATGCTATATTTCAAAAGCATAAGTTTCTTTTAAAGTAGAAATATTTAACCTTCTACTAGGCAGGAAACGAACACCAAAATTAAATTTAAAAGAGTTTATAGATAACAATGTTCATTTATTATTCGGACATGCGCTTAATGTTCTAATAGCAGCCAAAAGCACCTTCAGTTTATCATCAATCACCAGCACGGCACATACCTTAAAAACCTTTTCCACAATATCGTGAAGAAAGTTCACCGCGATCAGACGACGGTAAAATCTCTAGAGCAAATGATGCTTGAAAAATGATTTATAAGGTTCTTGCACGTCATATACACATAAATAACATACTTATGCAAGAGTAATATTTCATTCTAAAGACGCGGCGAAATAACAAAGCAATTTGTCCCGACGCTAAGGAGAATCTGAAGTTCGGTGCTAACGTATATCACGCTCTTAAGCAACTGCATGTTCTGTAACGAACGCTAACTTATGCTTTATATATAAGGAGTAAAGTCAGATTTTACACGAGATTTTTGTGTGCGATTTCCAGTCCACAACGCGTAATAACATTCCTTTGTTCTTCTATTCGTCCGTACACATTAAACAATACAGTGTTGAAGCATTTCAAGTTAAGATGAATTCGGTAAAAAGTAATAATAAATACCTAAATAAAATCAGAGTAGATTAGATGGAGTCCCGCAACAACACATTTTCATTCCTCAGGTACACCACTGCACGTACTGAGTTCGAATTAAAATTGTCTATACAGTTTAAATTACTGAAGTTTTTTGAGTGCTTATCAATTGCATAGCCAAATGCTTCCGAATTGACGTAGTAGCCGAAATACTCCAAACTGAGAATAAAGGCTAACTTTGCTACCTAAAGGCCTACTGCATTTAAACGTATTACAGGTAACTGACTGAATGTGAGTGGAAGGAAATATTAGATACTCCAAGGGCATCGCGAAAGGGAGACAAGGTGGGGCCCCTGTTGAACCCCCCCCCTTAGAAATCAATAAATTTAATGTGGCGTCAGTCACTGATTGTTACACTATTGTTTTAATTTTGATGCAAGGAACAATTTTTCCTCAGGATACTCGTACAAAAGAGATACTCGATTGTTTCATAGCACACCTGTGTTACAAGATCGTCTCCTTAGCGAGGTGGTAGCGCTGCTGTTTACTAAGTGGAAGAGCCGAGTTCGATTCCCGGTACCGGTGTGGGGATTTTCACCCCCTGGGAGATCCGGTCCGGGGGAGATATTTGACTAAGAAGTAGCGGCCCCTTCTCGCGAAGATCGCATAACCGGTGAGGAGGGACCGGTGCACTGACCAAGTAACTAAGTAACTAAGTAACTACTCGTAACTAACTAACAAAGTACCTAACTAACTTAGTAAGTAACTAAGTAACATAATAGACAAACAGAGAGGCAGACGGTCAGAGGGACGGACGGATGGACGGACAGGCGGGCAGGCGGACAGGCAGACAGACAGACAGACAGGCAGAAAGAAAGACAGGCAGGCAGACAGACAGACAGATAGGCAGGTAGGTAGGCAGACAGACAGACAGACAGACAGGCAGGCAGGCAGACAGACAGACAGGCAGGCAGGCAGACAGACAAACAGGCAGATAGGCAGGTAGGCAGGCAGACAGACAGACAGATAGGCAGGCAGGCAAGAAGGTAGACAGAGAGAGACAGAGACATTCAGACAGACAAAAAACAAACGAACAAACGCACCAACAAATAAATAATACTGGCTTATTCGATTTTTTAAATGTAAGAGAATAGAACTCGTATATTTCAAAGACCAGTTGGAAAGTGCTCTATTCAGTTGTGCAGACAATACTGGAGTGTAGAATAATTTATTAGCCAAATATTCTACGTAAACATTGGATATTCGTATGCCACCTCGATTCAACATGAGAGATTTTGAAATCAAAGACAAAATGATGTTAATACTGTTTAAGACATAGTATGTCATGACCATCACTGAAATTATATACCGAGCAAGACGGCTCCGAGGTAACATGTGAGGCTCGTATTCGAAAGGTCCGCGGTTCAAATTGCACCAGGTTCCCTGACAGGTTATTTGCAGGTTTTCCTTAGTCCTCGCAACTGGTAAATGCGTGGCAGGTATCCTAAACTTTGGTCTTGGAAGTTTTACTTCCGAAAACTCGTTTCTCAATTCTCATTTCATTACATATTTTATCATCAGCGTCATCCTCTTTAGCCCATCTCTGTGGTGAGGTGGTAGCGTGTCTGCCTCACATTCAAGAGGTCCCAAGTTCGAATCTCAGTTAGCGTGACTTATGCGGATAAGGTTGTTACCGAGGTTTTCCCTTATCCTTCGGAAACGACTGTTGGATAACATAAAGTTCTATGGACCTCGGGCTCATTTGAGCATCATTTCGCCCATTTCATTCATTGATTGTCCGCTATGATATATCACGTTAGGCGAGGTTAATATAGGGGGAAAAATTAGCGTCCTCCGCCTGTGGTCCCTTGTAGTAAGAATGGGCATTAAAACACACAAACACACACATGCACAAAACCCGAGTCTGTGCGACTAATGCAGCTTGTAATTATTCTCCTCAGAAACTAGATTCGAGTTTTCTCTTCTCTGGTACTTGAATGTGCAAGCTTCGTTGAAAGAAAACATTATTAAAAAGGCTCTGGATTATATGGAAACTAGTTTGGGCTTCTGTTTGTTGTTCTTGAAGAGGTGAAAATACATAATCGGCATTTCATTCTGTGCTCTATAAAATGACCTGGTGACTAGATTTCTGTTTACAGCATAATGCATCAATGTGCTTTATTTTCATCACGAATAAGTATATTTCTGCACAATATCATAACTTTCCTTTCATTTTCATATGAGTTTGAACTACATTTGGTTTTATCGTCTTTCGCTTTTTAAATTAGAAGTTATTTGGTCCACTCTTATTCCAATTTCTTAGCTCACGGTTCATAAAACTATGCATTATGCAAGCCGTTGTCTGATACAGTGTTTTAAGATCACCACTACATACAGGCATTAATTAGAATTCCACTTCAGTAGATCCCGGCTCTTCAAATTAAGGTTGGAAAATTTTGTCTTTTATATTTATTACATTAACTATGCGTGTTTTACTGTCATGTAAATAACCTTCTTCTACGCATAAAAGCCCAAAACTAGTTACGATTTTATTCATTCAGCATCTAAATATGAGCACTAAGTTGTTGATCTTTGAATGTCAACAATAGGTGCGAATAATCGATCGCCAGTTCACCAAGGGACCAATTTTTAACCCGCTTTTTTACTATTGTTTATAACTCTTGCATAGCCTGCTTGAAAAACAACGCATGGTTTGTTATGCACTCATATAAACCTTCAATTAGATGTAAGGTTACTGTAATAATAACTTGATTCAGAGGTTGGCAAATAATGATGAAATAAAAAAGTGGTACTTCCTTATTCATGACAATAGTGTTCCAAATATGGCCCCTATCGTGAAATACATATAAAAGGTGAGAGTAAGCTAAGTGAAGGTCGTCTCACCTTTAGAAGACAGTACACGTTGAGCAACGTTGCAACATGTGCTATATGTACGCCTTATTTCATCCTCGAATCGCAAATCATGTAAGAACCGACTCAGAGTGGCCCTTGAGTAATTTGGTAGGGTATCATCACCGTGATGATACCGTGACTAAATTATATTCAAGGTGGATGGTATATTTTCAAACACTAAAGAATGAACAATTCGCAGGACTCCGCTTTGCACTATTCCATCATATTGGGTTAACCTGGCGTTTTGTGTTGTCCTGTCCTTTTTGCTTTCTTTTTCGTGGCGTTCTTAGAGATCCTTTCATTAGTTCCGTTTTAATCCTATACACTACTGCTTCTGAACACCCGATAACCTTACCTGTTACTTTTACTGCCTTATTAATATTCATATGACTTGAAAAAAAAATTATCTAAAAGATTCATAATTATTTGGCGTTCCTTACTTCTTAATTTACCAATATATCCTCTCTTCTTAGCTTCCCCCTCCACAACTGCAAATGTTTATGCAAAATGTTAAATAAATAACGTAATAACACACACAGGTTCCATACAGTACACACACACACACACACACACACACACACACACACACACACACACACACACACACACACACACACACACACACTTATTTACGAACTAATGTTACTGCTGCCTTGTGTCTAACGCTTGATGCCTTTTATCTGAATTGGTGAACACCTTTTGTTTGGCTTTGCAGGATAAAAGAAAGAGATTACAAGCTTCTGGTTTATTTTAAAAACTGTCTCTAACCCTCCTCAACATTTACTCTCGCTTGGTCCCCGATGTAAACTCAATTATAAAAAATTTTCCCACTGCGTAACTTTTGCAGTGTAACACTTAACAGAATAAACATAGAAAATTCAAAGTAGGCAGGTACCATAGCCACCATAGTTTACCCTAGCTAAGAAAAAAATATAAACGTGGTCTAGCAGTTAGTTTATTAGTTAGTGCGTGATGAGTATAGAAACAGCAAATATCGGAATTTTATTGGGGGAAAAAAAAAGAAAAAAAAACACTGCCTATAGAAGGCCCAATGGCTCTAAAAAGGATATTATATATTATAGAAACAAATTCTGCATAGAATAATGTGTCCAAACTTGAAATTTGTAACAACTTAATATTTACACGATGCTATTAGGAACCTGGCAACAGCGCAAGAGCAGAAAAGGACGAAGCTAACAGCAACTCGTATGCGCTAGATAGAGACAGATATACCCCATTTAACTCCATACAGTCATCTAAGGGTAAGACAACCTATAGTTAAACACAGGTAATTTGCAAAAATGAATGAACTTTGGAAAATATGTTAATATTGACTGTTGCTTTTCAAATAAATAGTACAAATAAAAACCGTTTTATGTGGAAGAGCACCATATTTGGTATACACTACCAAGGGAGTCATATTAGGAGAAGCGCTTGTTTTTAATATGGCGCTTGTATGCCAAGGTCGCGTTTACTATCTAAGCTAGTAAACTATTCTACGATAAAGCAAAGAATCCTGGTATTCTGTAGTGCAAAAAGTTGATTTATAATAGTTATATTCCAAGGCGAAATATGTTCAGTAACAAAAACATGTCGAAAACTCACCGTTACACTTGAAATGAAGCACAAGATTTAGGATTGCTACAAAATAAAGCTGCTTGTTCCTCGCACTTTGTATGCACTAGTAGCGCCCTCTGCTGTAGTTCATGCTAGTTCTTTGTTAGTGCACCACTTTCTGGAGGGCCTACATAGGGTGGCCATATTGGGAAGTGGGGCCATACATAGGTCCTTTACCTTATTACTTCTTTCACTTACCATCGTCAAGAAAATAGCATGTATATACATACGATACGTGCATTGGGGACTGTCTGCTGTTTGCAAACACTTTCTAGTGTTCCAATGATGTGCTTAGTGCAATTGAGCTGCGATACAATATTATTGCATTCATGTATTTCTTCCTCGGTTTTAACTTGTAAGGCATTGGTCTCAAATATCCCAGTAGTGCCATTGTGCATACCAAAATCCGTGATATTGCTGTAGTATGCTTTATAAGATATCTGTTGTTGTAAAAGTATACTTTACAGTAACAACGCTCACTCTCGAAACAAATAGGAACGTGCAAAAGTTTGCCCTGCTCTGTTACATTTTATGCCTTATAATGAAATCTCTGTTTCTGAGAAGCTTATTATTTACGAGTAATGAAATAAATTAGAGGATTTCAGCTATATACATGTCACGAACTTTTAAGCTCCCAATTCATTGCCTTAAGAAGCTTATATGCATCTCTTCTTACATGTCGAATAATTCGGCAAATAATTTCCGAGAATTGCTCTCTAAATTAAGTGGCAATTTTTTTTATTATTTCCAATAGCAGAAAACTAATAGGGTCAGCCTTTTCTGAAGAAATGGCTTGCAACTTCCAACAGCCTACGTTTATAATTAATAGCGAAAATTAAATAAGCTCTCCAGAAAAATATAAGTTTACCAGTGATTTCCGCTGTAGAAACCAGCTCAGTTGCCCACGTAGAAGGTAGTATGAGGTATAAAACTATTTAAAAAGCTGCAAGTGGAATGCTGATTGCTGTTTTTGGAGTTATGAGAAAAAGAAAACAATTACAGCAGCATGTTCGATTTCCTGGTTATCGCTTTAACTCTAGCAATACGAGGAAACCCATCGTCTACCGTTATAAGTCACGTTTTGTTGAACTTACTTAATTTAAGTATACCATGTGTCAGTGGCAACTGACACACGCGTGCGTGCATACACACAGACATAGCCCAGATACTTCAAAATATTGCCCATAAATTTAAGGAGCTTATAGAGTAGCTGAAATACAACTTTGCTATGGGAAATTGTGATCTAGGAGGTGATCCTGGGTCGGTAAAAATCTGGGAATGTCAGGACGCATAATAATTAACACAGTATTTTCAGACGTGGCGAATGACCTTGCTAGGATCTGCGCGAGTGACGTCATCCAAGTTGATTGGTGGGGGTAACGTCTCCGTTTCATAAACAAGAGAGTACTGATAATGCAATCGAGCACTGTACATCGCACTCTCGCGATGTTGACTATACGGAACTCGGAGAGATCTGATATTCCTATGGTCTTATACAAAACAACTCGACCATAAATCACTGTGCAGATTTTCGCAATTCGCCACGTCTAAAATATATAAGAAATACCGTGTATTATGTGCAAATATGTACCTACGAGTTGTCAAGCGAAGAGTATGTTTAAGCGACAGGTTAGTGTTACAAAGATTGTCTAAACTTCACCCATCACAATCAATACAGGAATGTTCTACGACGAAGTTACGATGATGATAAATTAAAATTAAACTATTTTGTTTTTTAAAGACGCTGTCAATTTACAGGAACATATCAGCGTCGCCGGTGTGCCGGAATTTCGTCCCGTAGGAGTTCTTTTGCATGCCAGTAAATCTACTGACAGAGATGGCGTTTTTAAGCACACTTAAAAACCACTGATCTAGGCCGAATTTTAACCCACGACCTCGGGATCAGTAGGGCAGCGTTTAACCAACTGAACTACCCACACGGTGATGACGATGACGACGACGACGACGACGACGACGATGATGATGATGATGATGATGATGTATATTCGAGGGTGCTCCATTACTTGGGTCATCAGCACATTATGGAGCGAAACATGTCAAAAGCCAGAGATAAAGATCAATATAAAATAAATCTTCTATTAAAAGAAGCAAATAAAAAAAATTATACACACAGACCACACAGACCAAATCATAGATAGGGCAGAATCAATAGAAATTTACAAAAAAAAAAAAAAAAAAAAAAAAAAAAAGAAAGAAAAAGTTCACAGAGCATGGAACTAGTATCTATACTATTAAAGTCTTATTTGGGCGTTTACCATTGATAAAAATGTGAAAGCTATTTCGACCGCTCCTTCATTGTACACCAGGATCTCTGAAGACTGCCTAGTGGTTGCCTAAGATGCGCCAAGGAAACATACTAACAATAAGAAACAGGGTACGAGTGGCCACGAATTAACTTTAGTCTTTCCTTTGAACCCGATACAGAGACGTAAAACCTTGATCTCCATGACTTTCTTGAACATCCTCGTTGGATATACGGTCCAATACACGGGTATTATCATCGCGTGAGAAGTGTGCATCTCTATGCTTATTGGATAACTGGCTGGCATTTTCTGCTCTCATATTCTCGCTGCCTAGGATGGAGTAGGTGCTTCCACCAGGAGCGAGCTATTGCGAGTCTAAGGCATGACTTAATTGGAACAACAATTTTGCCCAGACTCTTTTTCATCCCAAATGAGATCATTGCTTCCCATCTACCATGGAGCCCAAAACGGGGTCACCTCATTGGAATGATAGGGCTACACAAGGGACATAGTGGCCTACCTTGAAAACCAGAACCTTCCATTATGACGGGCACAGACACAAAGCCCAAGGACGACGTCTGAGAACTTCCAGTGGTGCGTGCTGGGGGTGTGACTAGCCAGGACTTCTAAGGAGCGTCTGTCCACACCCGGCTGAAGAGCGGATGGAATACGAGTGAATGCCAGCGTGGTGAGAGGCAGGTCAGGGCCGTCATCGCCTATCCCTTGAATAGTGTTGCGCGTATTGTGCAGGAGAATGGACGACACTTCATCGCGGATAAATGGATACGAGGGAAGCGGTATTGGATATTGCTGCACATGAGTGCAGCTGTGCCCGTGCTCCGACTTGGAGTGGCAAAGGGCTTGCCTTCGATGAAACCGGATCTGCCCTATAGGATAGTAAGGGCATCGGACGACACCTTCCCTGTGTAAGAGGAGATTTCGTTAGAGTTGACCTTGGGGCAGAGCGTTATAAGACCATGGGTGCTCTTCCCTAGGGTCGCTGAGGAAATGCTACTGGGATTGGACGCCCTTGGGAGCCACAAGGCGAGTTGGACAAAACGACATCACGCTCCTAAGCGTAGACACATTTTAGGGTCTGCAGGGTAAACCTGGCGGAGTTTGCGATTGTGTCCACCAGGAAGAAGGTAGCTGCGAAAGCGTACCAGGAAAGTCAGCGGTCATGGAACCCTATGGGCCGTATTCACATTGTCCGCAGGATGCACTGTCAGCACACACAGATAACGAGCGAAATGAGAGGGACCCAATACTACCGGCAAAATACAAGCCTAGAGTGATTTGGCATGGCTGGGAACAAGAGTCGCTGTCCCAAGCTGAAACAAGTATGGCAGGGACCGTACTGCGTCACGAAGAGGATCAACTTGCCTCAAAAGAAAGTGCCTGTGATATATTCGAATTGTCTGGCCCACTACGAAGTTGCTGATTGGGACGACCAGCCCTGAGAAGGAAGCAGTATCGGTGGCCACGGGCAAAGGAGAATCGAGGTCCACTACCTTACACAACTACGCCGGCCGGTAACACTGTTGGCTCAGAACAAACGCCGTTTAACACGGTTCTAAAAGCTTTTGGTGTACAGGATCTTGTTTGCAAGAGAAGCCCTTAAATGTTTATATTCAGAAAAATCGCCGGTAACTGAGAGACTAAGTGAGCCGGTACGGACCTTGTTTACCATCAGAGTTGTGTTGTGCAGCGATTGCGAAGTTTGTGTCAAGGTTACGATACAATAGAAGAGCTGTGAGTCGCAAGGTCACGAATTGTAATTTGTGATTAAGTGTTTGACGAAATAAAGGTGCATAAAGGGTAAGTACTTCTCATTTGTCACAAGGAAGAGGAGGGAGAAACAGGTTCTTCCAATTTACTTAAGGTATATCTTCAACACTATGTCTTCCTGGTTCACGAGTGTGAGTGTGTAATGTTTAAGGGCCCGTCAACAAGTATGTTATTAGGGCCCGTTCCTGGTTCATACTAGTTCCTTAGATCCCAATTTCGCGTCTAATAATGCACTTTTGTAGTATGACCTTGCAATACACATACGAAGCAGCGAACTCTGTGAAGCCTCCTGATCTGCTCATGAGGATACTGATGATTTTGAAATCCCACGAATGTCCATTGGTGAAGATTTTGTTACATGATGTCCAATAGTATATTGGTGAACGGAGTGACCTAATGGAATAGAAGGTTTTGTATTAAGACAATTAACATAATTGCAAAATACCATAGGACCAGCAACTGTTACAAAAACGTTTCAAAACATAATTTTTTTCTCTACAGAAAGACACCAAAATGCCTCTCCAGAAGACTTTTCTTTTAATCCGGAAGCAAGTAACTAATATTTTTGTGAGACCTTTAATTCCTCGTGATTAAATGTTTGTGCGCTTTGAAATCGTAGCATCTAGGGCGTGTTCACTGCCAGAAGGTTCTGTTGGGATTCCAAACTCCATTTGTTCTGTAAAGGGCGTTGTTACCTCTGGTGGTTTAGGAACTGCCAGATTTTCACAATAGGGAACTCATCTTATAGTGGACTGCAGACAGGGGTGAAGTATGTGATGTTTCGTTTTTAAAGTAAAACCAATAATGCTCACACTACAAAAGAAACATTAGTCAGGCATTGCTGCTTTTTTAAAGCAATCGTGTAATCTACTGCAACACGAAGAACATAGTATGTGAGGGCCCCAGTTCTTGTCCTAATCTCCATGTAGACAATTACAATGCAAGTTGTATATTATCTCCTGCAGGTCTGAAGTGGTCATTCTACGCTGAATTTTTGTTTCAAGGAACTACGTATATAAAATGTATTGGGATGCTTGACACACCTTCGAGGAATGGCTGTTTCTTTACTTTTCTTTTACTTTTTTAATTATATCCCATTGAAATAAGTATACAGGTTGGAAGGGAGGTCATTACATTAATTTAAACCAGTTATAGATCTCGGTATTTGGAACACATTTTGTATCTTACGTTTTTGTCTCTGACCATTTCCTACGGAAATATTTTAGTTTTATTGAAAACAAGCTGGCAACACTGCAGGTTTCATTTTCACTAGATCAGTACACAATCAAACACGCGTCACGGAACACGGCTCGTGAGTGTAAACATAATAACATACCATGTCGTGTCTGCTACGTCCTAATAAATAAGTACATCTGAATTCTCCAGTAACGCATATTTTAACCTAAACTCACAATCTAAGGATATTGTTTATAGTGTTCTTTAACATCAAACATATCGTTTCGTAGCTGATACTGCTATAATTTAATAAACCAAACCATCTCTCTGACTTATAAATACAAAGGTACATTTGTAGGCTCTTACAAAGTGTACCAAATGATAGTTTTAAGGTGATAGCAAAAGAATAAGCAATGAACCAAATGATTCACCCACTTCACAGGTATTGTTCAAAATGTCCACAATTTGCGCACCTACAAGTCTCACACCTTTTTAACCAATTATGTCGCACTCTAGCAAAAACAGCCTCATTGTGGCGTATTTCTTCCGTAGATAGATAAATGCACTCCCTCAAAGATCCGAGGGCAGTAGTTGCCTGTTTTGAAGATCCTGCTTTTCACGCCTCCCCAGAAGAAAAAATCCAGAGTATTCATACCGTGTGGAAGGGAAGTCATTACACTAATTTAAACCAGTGGTAGATTTCAGTATTTGGAGCACATTTTGTATTTTACGTTTTTGCCTCTGACCATTTCCTACGGAGATAGTTTTGTCGAAAACAAGCTGTCGACACTACAATTTTGTGTGTGTAACTTTCACTGGTTCCATACATAAACAAACACTACTCTTACCACACGTCTCGTGAACGTCTCCTTCTATGTTTACTGTACGAACGTAGGGCAATCACCCCTCCGGGGGAATGTCGCCTTGACGTGGCGGAGGGCTCAGTACTCGCTGATCCAGACGGTCTACTAAGTGAGTCATTTTTTACTACTGATAGGCAAAAGATGAAAGGAAGAAAATAACATTCCATATCGGGTAGATGAGGCTCCGTAGTCTTGGTCGACGACTCATCTAGGAGAAGAGGACTCCGAAATCACACACCCCCAGGGGGTCCTACTACCGTAGGTACGGGTTTAGTGTACACGAGGCCCCGAACCATACCCTCGATTGGGTTCCCCTAAGGGGTGAGAGGGCACATGCCAAACGCCCAATCAACTTTGGTCCACTTTTGTGTTTGACTCCCACCTAATACCTCCCTGTACATAGTCTAATGGATAACCTACGCGCGGGTTGTAGGAGGATGGGGTGACGCAAGGGGTGACTGGGTAACCGCGTAATTCCCAGCCCCTGGTTATCATGTATAATCAGTGTTCGTATCCGCTGATAAAGGTCAGTCCCGGGGAGGGGCCATTGCATGAGCTGATGCACTCCTGAAGGCGATTGGGTCCCTCTGTCTATACATTGGAAGGTGAGACCCTAGGATGAGCAAGGTCCAGGCCAGTACTCTCACCTAAGCCTGAGTGGTGCCCAGGATGTGAGCATGCCATCGGAGACATTTTCAATGGGGGAGGATATCATCGCCATGAGTTGTTCAAAAACTCATAATAACGAAAACAGCAAAGTTAGCGTAAAGGAAGTAGTTGTGTGTTGTGGTCTTCGCTACTTGGTTAGTTCTAGAACTGAGGAAGGTAAAGGCTCACAACTGGGCTTGTTGAAAAAGCTCCTAATGCCATGCGGATGCCCCTATTGTGGACCCCATCTAATCTTCTCGGCACAGATGGTCATGCTGACGAATAAACAATACACCCATAGTCTAGTTTGGATCGGAACAGTGCGCGGAACGTCTGAACTTCTTAACCTCTTTCTGACAGTCCTCGAAGTTCTGGAAATGCTGCCTAGTTTATAAGTTATCTTGTGCTGGTGGAGGAACCCTCGGTCGGAATGGTCGAGTAATTTTTTAGATAAATGAAGTAGGTTCAAATTTAAACCTTTGCGCCTTCTTTTTGATCACATAGTTAACATGGAAACTATCTAGTTTTCACATAATATAGGACCCATAACATATACAACCAAATAAGACTCTCAACTCCTAAGTCATCTCATTGAAAAATACACATGATTTGCGACCATCAAGAAAATGAATCTTCTCGGCTAATATAAAATATCTGTTCACTGATTTCTAATATTATCAGTTCTCTCTTCTTATACATTTGTTTAGCATATGCCGCTAACGGACTTGGTAACAAAATAAATACAAAGGAAATGAAGAGTAAGATTCTTATATGAGGGTTATTCCACAGAATTCAGTGCTTACATCTATAGAAATAGATTAAACTTTATTCAGAAGTTATCAGATTCTATCATTACATAACACATTTGCAGTATTTGACAAAGGTAATTGAAGAACAAATACAACATTGGATTGTCACCTTTTAAACTCTTTTCTAATTGTGTAGGTGTTACGTCATAGTCATCTATGCATACTCCGTGGAATAAAATTAAACCGACTTTTGTTTGTATACTCTATTACTCATATTCTATGGAGTAACAACTATTTTTTTCTATTCCATATCATTCGCAACCTAAGGTTAAGGATTTTCGTATGTTCTCTTGTAACGTGTTCATATTCAGATATAAGGGCTTTGTAAGTCATTTTTAATCTTTTAGTAATTTATGAAATGTAATTAGAAGGTGCTTTATAGCTACATGTTCGTCAGAAGGAATTGGCCTTTTCAGTGGTGAAAGCACTATACAAATATAATGAGTTGTTTTTTATATTACTCTATAAGAACATACAAGTTTTCTTTCCTTATAATATTAGTAAATATTTACTTCCATAATGCACCTTTTTGTGAAGTAAAACTAAATACCTATACGGATCTGCTTTAGAATTTTTAGTTACGGAAATTATTGTGTTTTAATTTTTCACCACATTTATTTCACGTTGATATTGAAAAAGCCTGATATTTAATTGAGTGATTGAGATGATCTTTAGTACACAAATCAAGATTTCGTTTAGGGCAGTCGTGGTAATGGAAGATTAATTACCTGGGTCTCTGCACTGTCTACAACCAAACGACTCGAAATAGTAAGTATTCTTATTTTTGAAATTGTTCTTTGTGTTTTATTTTCTCGTTGCAGATGAAGTTTATTATCTACGCATTTCTTTATTACAACCTAGCCAAACGATAGTAATGTACTCATTTTAGAAAACTAT
>CM060962.1:194844325-195019325 GCA_030765045.1 Tenodera sinensis | reverse complement strand
TCTGTAATGTCGGACACACAAATTGTTTCTTTATGAGAAACAAATACAAATGCGAGTGGTGATTCAAGACACAGCCTATTTGTATGTCCAACAAACAATAACATATGGACTGTCAATAAACTCAGGCTATATGTTGGAAATATTGACCGCTCCGCAATACGACGTGGGACTTAGGAAAATTCTGTTTTCCTACTGCGCTCAATAATTTTTTCCAAGGCTATACAAATATAAAAGGTTAGCCTACACTAAATTCAGATAAGTGTAATGAAAATGCTACTGTAGATACAATCCTTAATGTACCACCGCCTAATGTTGGTTTAGGTAGGTTTGTGATATCACTTGCAGACAAAAGGCTACCACTCTCTGTTGTGGAAAGTAAATAATCCATTACTTCTTTACTTTCGCCAACATGTTATATGGAAATTGTCATGCTCTTTTCCTTCTATCAGTTGAAACATAAATTCAGTGTACGCAGACAAGAATCACGTGTTGACCGTGAGGTTAACATGCCAGCTTCACGTGACCAACGGTCGAATGTTTAAAACCTGGGTGGCGCGTGAGTATATTAGCGACAGTACGTTGGGAGAGAACGTTACTACAGGACAATGAAAACCGGTGAGAAAGATTGTTGGAATGCAATCGTGGTCGGCTCCTCTCGATGCTGAAAAGAAGGAATGCATCGAATAAACCTCTAAAAATGAAGTTTGGGCTATTTCTTTAATACCCACAAAGTACCTTGGGAACTTCAAATCCATGCTTTTACCGAGCTAGGTCGAGGTACTGACGCAAGGAGGGAGACGGCATTTTCTTTATAAGTGGCGTCTTTATTAATGTGGTGCTGGTATCCAGTAACATCTTACAGCATCCAATGGATACATCCGACGCGGGATAATTGAAAGATCAACAACCCTTATCCCATCAGCGGCACGACAACGTAGCGTCACAGCCCAACAAAATATTTCTTTGAATTTTTACTGGCAAATTCAACCAGAACAAAGTGGTTAGCTTCTAAGTTTCCTAGCATTTTACACTGAGCAGATAATAAATAATAATTATGTTCCTCCTGATCTTCAATCTGATTATTTGTCCCTGATTTTTATGCAGACTCCGAATCAGTGTAAACATCCTCTATTTTTGAATAGTAGTATCATAAATTAGAAATACACACGGTTGGTGTGTGTCAGAACAACCCGTTGTCATTGACTGGCACGGTATATAGATCCTCTGTGTCTAGAATGTCAAGTATGGAGGTACTAGTATGTCCAAAAAGTAGGCTGTAATGGCTGTTTACTTTAAAAATGGATTGTGACTGTAAAGACGGGATTGGTATTACACTTTTCCACCTCTTTTCCAGCACTTTCCTATTCTCTATTATTGTCTTGGATGCTACAAAAGCAATCTTATTTAGCTCATTTAAAAAACATCTTCAGCAGGATTAACAATGAGCTTCCTTGCCTTTACTCCATTCCAAACCAGTCTCTTCGCTCGGCCACCAATACCATCTACACCTTCTTTGTCTTTCTGCGTCATTTAAACGCTTTAGTTTTAGCTTTCTGGCACAATTTGAATTTATTTTCCTCGCCTTTTCTATTCCTTTCCATTCCCTCTCTCGTTCTTTATGTAAATGTGCTTCTCTTCTTTATTGTCTTCCTCAAGTTTCTAACTTTGCTTCCTCATACGAACTGTGAAATTCATTTTACCCATAAATAATATAAAAACTTTTAACCCAGGTCGAAATTAACCATTACACCTATATATACCTATCTCTTCCCAATCACAAACAACTTGTGGTTTAATTTATTTGTTCATTAAGTTTTAAACAAAGAACATCTCAATAAAGGAGCCTTAGACCAATGTGAAATATTTTACAGATTTATTGAGTTTATTTTCACAACATTGTGTAAAATTTTTTGTTACAGAGGTGAATGGAGATTGCTATGCAAGGGTATCATGGAAATGATATGGGTGTCTGTGTGTGTGTGTGTGTGTAATTATGTATGCATGCCTTCTTTCCCTCCCCATCCCTCCTACCCTTTCCCCTCCTCCCCTCCTTTCCCTCCCACCCCCCCTCCACCCTTCCCTCCCACCCTCCTCCTCCCTCCCTTTCTTCCTTCCTTTCTTTCTTCCTTCCTTACGTCCCTCCGTCCGTCCGTCCGTCCGTCTTTCCTCCCTCCCTCCCCCTCTCCATCCCTCCATCCATTCATTTATCCATTCATTCCTTCATTTATGTATTTGCTCTTGGTCGTCAAGGGCAATTTATCAGCTGAGTATATTTCTATTGCATTCACACACATACACTGATTTACTCTGTCACTCATACTTCCAGACACATACACCAACACGGTGTAGTGTTGCGCGGTGGAGGACATTCAGGATTGAAATACTATGATTTATTGCATAAACCACAGAGGAAGTCAACAACTTCGGGTAAACCTTTAACAAATGAATATGTTGCCAACTTTACTAAGAAATATGTATCAATACCCATTAAATAATACAAACACTTGAATTATATAAAATAACAACAAAGTTAAACGTTTGCAAGCAATACTTACTTGAATGATTAACTGCAGTTCATAAGCAACAAGTTGGTCGCTATGTAATGGATTTGAAATTCTGTGGTCCGTTCATGAACACGAAAAATGATGAGGAGGAAAAGAGAATAACGATCTTCAGTTCAAAATTCAAACTAATAACGAAGAATGTCTTCGAAATGTCTAGGGCCACGGAAAAGTTATTTGACATAAACTGCGTGCTTTAATAAGGTCCTCATTTTTCTGTGCAGTAAGAAGTACTCAGAATAAAGAGGAGTTACAGGTTATTCCTAGAAGGTTCAAGATATATATTTTATTTCTCATGAAATAGCTCAAGCATAATATGGTATTTAAATCAAAATCGTTAAGGTCACATTTTAGAAAATCAAATATTTAGAAAAATTTAAATCTAATGGGTAGCTTGAGTGGGAGTTTAGTTCAAAATCTTTATGACACTTCCTTCGAAGGTCCTGAACCTAAATACAAAGTTCCACATTTAACTTTTCATTTTTGACTTACGCTGTTCACACATACACGCGCACACACACACACGCACACGCACACCCCCCCCCCTCCCCCCACACAGACACACACTTAGGCTCTCTGTCTTTGACCTGTTTATAAAACTTGTTTGGGTTTAGTGAGCCTCAAAAATACGCATTTTCTTGAAATCTAGACATCGGAACATCGAATATTTCCTCTGCTCACTGTACGTACCTAGTAGAGAAAGTGAAAAGGAATGAAGGTAGGCTGCTCCATGTTTCCGATTCTTTGTTGTGGTCTGTGTTCTAAAAGGAATGTGCGTAGCAAAGAAGCATGGACCTCAAATATTTTCAGCTATGCTATGGCATTCCTGGAAGCCGAGAGCTTCCCCAGGGCATGTGCACCTAAGAATGGTTATCACTAGAGACTGACAAAATATGAAATTTTACCTTCTAGACTAAACTTGCATATACGGAAGAAAAAAGTTGCTTCTAGTGCGGTTAAAGCTTAATTCATAAAAAAAAAGAAACACAATTTCTATTATGTATTAGTCGAGTATTCAGTTATTGCCATATGCTTATATTCCTCAATATTTTCTCTACAATAACCTTTCACTGCCAATTTACTTGATGCATCATTGCATTTAATTTGATGGCATATCTTAAGTATGGCACTCTCAGTTCGACGAGCCTTGAGATTTCCATTATAGGAGGCCTGAGTAACCATCTATTCAAGAAAGAAAGGTGGAAATATAACAGTCGTTATCTACTCTGCAAACCGTTATTAGATTTTGTGGATTTACGTACATAGGATATCAGTAGTTAGGTTAAGACAGAGCTGGAACAGACCCAAATGCGCAAGATGGCCGCCACGCGTAATCTAAGGATTACTAGGTAAGGTGGTAGGGGAAGCAGGACGTTGTAGATGTTTGAAGGAATCTCTAGGGATAACTTTTGAAGCCTATAGCAGTGTATGTATGTTTGTGAGCATTCATGGTAGTTGAATATGCCGTTCACTATATTGATGTACGCCACCTAACACAGGAGCTTTCTGATTTGATTGAATATATTACCCCAACATAATGTTACCTCGCCCCACATAGCCACGCTAACCTAACCTACCCTAGCCTAAGCCTCCATACTCCTACTCGTCTAACCTATCCTAACCTAATCTAACCTAGCCTAAGCCTCCATACTCCTACTCGTCTAACCTATCCTAACCTAATCTAACCTAGCCTAAGCCTCCATACTTCTACTCGTCTAACCTATCCTAACCTAATCTAACCTAGTCTAAGCCCCATACTTCTACTCGTCTAACCTATCCTACCCTAACCTAAGCCCCCATACTTCTACTCGTCTAACCTATCCTAACCTAATCTAACCTAGCCTAAGCCCCCATACTTCTACTCGTCTAAGCTATCCTAACCTAACCTAGCCTCACCTAAGCCCCATAGTCCTAACCTAACCTAACCTAGCTCCCACTCTTTTTTACTTTGAACTTTCATAATTTAACATAACCTAAGCCCCATACTTCTACTCATCTAACCTATCCTAACCTAACCTAACCTATCCTAATCTAACATGGCCTAGCCTAACCTAAGATAGATCCTCTTATTATTATTTATTCTATTCTACTAACATGATACGTTTCTAGACATTCATTCTATCCTCTTATCATCTATCCTATTCCCTCCTCTGCTTATCTATTCTATCCTGTCATACGCTACCCTGATCTCCCTCTAGGAATTTCATAAACATTTTGATACTATTTTGAGTCCTCTGATAGATCTTTTTAAGCACTTTTAGCATATTCTTGATGCTTTTACAACATTTTTAAGACGTTTCACCCCATTTTGCTGCAATTTTGCACCCTCTGTTAGATCTTTTAGACGCTTTTAGTATATTCAGGGCGCTTTTACAACATATTTAACATCTTTTCAGACAATTTTCAGAGTTATTCAGTCATTTTCATACATTTTCAGCGTGTATTGAGACCCGTTTAGACTCGTTGATAGATATTTCAGCCTGTTTCCAGATATTCTGAAGACTTTTACGTTCAGTTTAAACATTTTTCAGAGTATTTTAGACGAATTTGACATTATTTAAGGCAATCCGAGAGTTATTCTGCACGCCCCTGTCCATTATTGTTTGCTTTAAGCACTTTGAAGGGTAATGGAAGATAATTTTCACGATATTAGGAATACTGAACCGTCTATTTCAAGGCTGGTAGACGTATCTCTACCAGTTAAATATCGTTTCAGCCATTTAAGAGACATTTTAAGCACTATAGGGATATTTTAGACTTTGTCACCAACATTTTGATTGGTTTTCAGAATCCTTTGAAACACTTTTATAGGCGTTAGACGCTTTTAATGGTATTTTTCGAGCGCTAATTAAGACATTTCAGCTCCTTCACAGTTATTTTGAGGATTTTCAGGGCATCTTAAACTCGTGAGAAGCATTTTTTTCGACAGTTTGAAGATGTTTTAAGGCACTGAAGCAGGTATTTTTGAAGTTGCTAGGGGTATTTTACTAAGCTTTCTTCAGTAATCGATTTGTTTTATAGTAGTTGAAGAGCAGTCTAACCTATTCAGTCATTTATGGCATTTCATCATCATCAATTACTCTATCTTATAGTCCATCTAACCTATCCTAACCTAACCTGACCTAATGAGGAAATAGGAATGTTAAGGCAAGCAATGAAATAAAACAAGAATAATCGCAATGAGATAATTTTTATTCAATTTATAGAGATACATACACTAGCATTAACATTTAGAAAACAAGTATACACTGCTGAAAGACGATAGCGCCCTCCTCAGTTCTTCTTCTTATTATTCGCATTATCATTCTTCTTTATTGGTTAGATGTGCCATTGGCGCACGAAGTTCATAGTTCAACAATCTTCATTTTTTTCTACAGACAAGCTTTAAGTATCCATGTCTAGGCACTATTCTCGACACTGTAATGTCCATACGCATACGTCGATATTCCATCCTCTTCAATCACTCTCTTGTCATCGTGAGGTGATAAGGCTATTTTATTAGCTTCAACCGTAGAAATATTATGATGTCGGGATAGGATTAAATTCATAGGAGTTCTAACAATTTTCAAAGTTTTAAGGCACTCTACATAGCTATTGAAGTTGATGTATTGCTTAATGGCGCTACGTTTTATACCTTTAACTTTTTTTATCACAGAACCATCAATATCGATAGCATACATTTTGGGCCTAAGACCAACGAACCGATGAATGATTTTTCCACAGGCTTCATCTTTAAACTTTCCCAACACTTTTTTGTTTTGTGTAGAATAGCATATATGGTTAGCAGGGTAATCAGATGTATCCAGATGTTCAAGCATGTGTAATTTATCCTGGTATATATCAGCTGTAGTCACTCGATGGACGAAAGAATCTGTATCTGTATACAACAGTTTAAGATTTTCAGCTCCATAATATGGAAGTAACACATCGTATTGATACGAATACATTAGCGTCTTGGAGATGTCTAGCACACTCATACCAATGTATATAGGCTTGTTGAATACTATTTTACGAGAAGCCATATGTACACCAGCAAGATTAGGTCCATATATGGTTCGATCAATGAATGTAGGTTTGGCTATGAGTTTTTCTAACGTTTTGCTGTTTGTCACAAGCCGTATATCCATGCGATTACGAATATTTTCCATAGTTTTTCCAAACATAGCATTATTGAATAGTTTATAAAGGTCCTTCTCAAAATCATTTCTAGCTTGTTGTCGTAGTCGGTTATTAAACTCGACGTAAGGTTTTAGCCAACACGACTGGTGAAACTGAAGTGCTCGATGAATCTTTGTTAATAGTAGACCGTGACTAAGAGCTTGTTTCAAGGCCATGTAGTGTACCACATACTTCTTTCGGCACCCAAGATGAGCAATTAACTTCTCTGAAGACGATTTCCCCGGTTTCAGACTCTCAGGCAGGAAGGGCAAATCATTATGAAGATCGTGGAGCTCGACGGGATATTCGACATCGACTTCTAAGATGTATCCAAGGGGGTCATCTTCCTTCAATAAATCCAGGTCTATGTCTTCAGGAGAAACCCATTTAAACCCTCCATAAGGAAGGGCCTTACACATAGCCCAGCCATATTCGTTGTTTGCATCTTCGTATGTAATAAACTGGGAAGGTTTATGAGGATCATACTGTTCCATATATATATTATTAGCTTCAGCATACCGATGAGAAACCTGGCATAACCCTCCTCTTATACCAGATTCAACCATGAGCAGCTGATCGTAGTCCAGCAGCAATTGCAGCTCAATTCCTGTGTACAGTAGCATAGCATCCCACGTAAGTCCTGGAGAAGTGAAATAATGCGCAGGATCCACTTTGTGTGTTTTCAGAGTTTGGTCTCTGAACGTTTCAAAGACATCCGCTAGGAGAAGAACATCAGAGGTCAAGTAAATATCACTGTATTCACCTAAGTTTTCCACATTAAACTGCTTCCATACATTTCTAGCATGCTCATAGTCATCGCCGGTAATTTCTTCTTCATTTAATTTATTGTAGAATGCTTCTCTTGGAGGCAGCTGAGTCTCATTCAAAACATCCCATGAAGTAAGGTAATCGTAGGGGAACACTCCCTTACGAGTCATCAAGCCAATCTTCTCTTCTCCAAAGTACTTCTCTGTTTCGGGATGCGTCGTGAGGTTTTTCACTAACTTGTCCAAGCTTGTACTCAGGAAACGGAAGGTATCCACAAACCTGAGTTTAATATCTCCAACATATTTTGAGAATGAGATATAGCTTTCTTCAGAGCTTGGTATTACCTCCACTCTCTCGCTTGTGCAACCTAACTCCTTAACAATGAAATGAGAGTCATACCCACTCAGATTATGCATGAAGACAGGTATATAATTAGGTGTTTTACAAGTCAGGTTACATTTATTGTGTAAAGACCCTCTATACATCCCAGAAACATGATCGTGATCGCGAACCTTCCAATTATCTTCTGTAAATTCACGCCCGCACAGGTAGCATATAGTAGAAGCATCGAACGATTCTTGTTCTTCAGCTGTAAGTTTAAGAGGCTTAGCAGATTTATATAAGTCACCAATTTTCTTCGCAAGGGAAGTTAGATACTCTAGGAACTTCTCAGCAGCATCATGACCTCGATACACGTAGGGATGTGTAGGAAGATCGGTTTCTACTTTGTCAACGCTGGATGATGGTTTGACGTAAACAGCAAAGCTCATTGGAGAATGACTTTGATAGGGTGTTGTATAGGAGGTTTCAGGATTAGAGGCGCAGGTATGGTAAGGTGTGAGAATGCTCTCAAAATCAGCGTATATAACATAAGGAAGTTTCAACATTCTTTCCACGTTTTTGAATCTGACGATAGAGTTTTCTTTTGTAGGCATAACGCATCTAGCAATAGCATGTTGCATGCACATTTCTCTATGCTCCGCCAATTTTTTCATTCCACTTGGTCCATGTTGATCATCAAAATGGCTGAAGCAACGTTTACACGTATATATTTTTCCATCATGTTTAGTTTTCTGCTGACGAATAAGTCTCTCAAAATCCTTTATATACACATAGTGATGTCTGGCAGTAGCATCACTTAACAGAAGGAGATCGCGATGATCATCTAATTCTTCATCAATCACCTTTATCGGAAACACTTCATGTTTTTCATCCACTCCAAACACATTTATGGATATATTATTGAGCTTTTCAAATTTAGAGATTTCACCCAAGCTCGTAGGAAATGAGACGCATGAGAAATCGTATTTTTCTTGGCGATCCTTATACTTGCTAACACGGTGAGCATTCTTTTGAATGAATTTTGCAAGAACCGCATATATAAAGCATTTCTCGTCACTATAATTTTGAGGGTTTATACAGGCTTTTCTCGCTTCCACAGATGCAGGTAGAGGAATATAGCTGCTCCCTCGAAGGGCATTGTACTTGTTAATTCGGAGTCGAACTCCATCAACAGCCAGTAGAGCCCAATTACTGCCTTTCAACTTACTTTCCTCCATTTCAACACGAAGCTTCTCGAATTTTTTTTCCAAGATGGCGTTCATATCAGTTTCTAAAAACACAGGTTGGTTACGTGTTTTAAATGTTCTGTCACATGTCTCTCCATGAACATTCACAAATTGACAGTCGACCATGATGTTAATTTTCACACTTTTATGTATCGACAGTTCTTTCTTTATAGCTTGAATTATACGAGGTTTTGACTCCTGTAGGTAAGTTTTCATATCCTTGAAGGTGTCACAACGTATATAATATGATTTGAGTCGTCCTTCAAATGATGTTTCATACTCGATCATATCACACTCATCAGTCATTGTCAATAGATGATGCTTGCTAGGTTCAAACTTGATTTTCTTGCGAGATACAGTTTTTTCACATCTTTCTTCATGTACGTCTCTTCTATGCTCAGTATTGCAAACATCACCACAATGTTTACAGCTGTAGACTCGACCGCATACCAACTCATGTCTCTTCTTATCATAGTTGCGTAGAAAACGCTTATCACATTTGCTACAGCTATAGTCTGGCATAGCATTCAGAACCGATTCCATCACTCGTCCACTCCACATCTTTATAATATGTAGTGGCAACACTTGTAAATTATATAAATCAATAAATGCTTATAGCGCACTACGCTAGTTCACCTTGATAACTTATCAAAGCTATTGAACGACAATCTCACTAAGAGAAACTCGTCTACTCAACTCGAAGCAAAACCACACAATGAAAGTTCAAGATAGATCTAGGTATATTTATTCCACTAGCACGTACCTTATAAACTACTACGCGAATCAAGATTAAGTTTATATTTAAAAATAGATATATCATTAACTACGCGAGTCAAGGATCAACTTGTTACATTTTTTATTTGCCAGTTCAACGTTAACATGCATTTCCCCTCATTTTTAAAGTTTAAACAAGGTAAATTATATTTCAACCACTGTATTTATAGAAATAAATGTTTATAATTTTAATACCTTCATGCCGAACACACACACACACACACACACACACACACACACATTCACATACGCACAAAGATGCATAGCACACATACATACACACAGGCATGCACGATAATTCAAGATCACGATTGCAGCAACTCATAGCGGCTTCAATCAGTACTAAAACGTACATTCGTCCGATTTTATACTCTTTATGACGGTAAATTATATATTAGCCCTCAAATTATAATTATTTTTATGGTTTTCCACCGTTTTTACGTACTTTGCGACGAATCCGACAGAAACATTAAGATGCGAAACGGCGTTTATGTATCTTTAAGTAACATTTTTTTATCGATATCGGATGACAGTAATGAAACCATCTAAACATTATTTAAACGCTTAAAGAAACAAATACCCCGTATTTTTATAATTCTTTCTCCATTTTTATTCACTTTAAGACGAATCAAGCGTCATATTAAAACATAAAACGATGATTATGTTTCTAAGTACCATCATTTCAACAACAAAGACATTAATTTTAACTATCACCACGAAATAAACCTATTTACACGCGTCTTAACACGCTAACATACTATATGTTACAATCTCTCAACTGAACCCACCTTATAAACGACTACGCATTCAAGATTAAGTTTTGTATTTAAATGTATATAATCAGGAAACTACGTGAGTCAAGATTAACTTGCTTCGTTTTTTATTTGATAGTTCAACGTTAACATGCATTTCCCCCACATTTTTTAAAGTTTAAACAAGGTAAATGTTTATAATTTTAATACTTTCACGCAGACACTCACATACGCAGACACACACAGACACACACACAGACACACACCCATACACACAGACACACAAACACACACAGATACACAGACACAGACACACACACATACACATACACACACATAAAACACACATACACAAACACACACACACACACACACAAACACACAGACACACGCATGCGCAGACACACACATACACAGACGCACACATACGCAGACACGTACATACGCAGACACATACAGACACACACACATACACGCACACACCCACACACATACGCAAACAGACATACACACATACACGCAAACACACACGCGCATGTACATACACGCACGCTCACACGCACACTCATACACATACATGCACACACGCAAACACATACACATGCAAACACACACACGCGCATAAAGATGCATAGCACACACATACACAGACACACATGCACGCACACACACGCAAACACACTCAGGCACACACACGCACACAGATGTATAGCACACCCACAGACACATATACACCCGCAAACACGCACACACACGCCCGTAAACACACACACACATACACAAACAGACACACATGCACGTACACACACCCCAACCCACAGACACATACACACCCACACATGCAAACCTACACCTTCACACATGCACGCAAACACACACACACACACACAAATTTTTAGCAAACACACCTACACTCACACACACATTTAGACATACACACACATACACACATTCACACACACACAAATTTTCAGCAAACACACATACACGCACACACGCACACATGGACCTTGTTTCTAAAAATACTTTTTAGGGATTCAGGGGGTCTCAAAACATATATTTCGGGTGAAATCACAACATCGATTTTTTGGGTGGAATACAATACTTTCCCTACTTACAATTCGTAATAGAGAAATCGTTTGTCTCATATAAACGTCTTTATTAGAAAGAACATGAAAAGTTTCGAGAACACAAAAATGCATTTTAAATTCTCACAAGTATATACATTAATTCAATAATACTTTTTCCATACGTTTATCACAGTCAGTTTGAGCAATATTAACACGATAAGTTTTACCGCGTACAGGGTTCGTTCTGCAAACCTACTGACAAAGTAAAACACATCGTAATAACTCATACATAGAGAAAACGGGGTTCTTTCCACATTCCAAGAAGTTATTTGGCGTAACAGTAAACTCATTTAAAGATGTGTTCCTTAACCCACTCTTGCATTAAATGGAGTAGTAGTAATATGTTCCTTTTGGCTCAAGAAGTGGCATAAGTGACATGTTCCCTTTGGCTCAATTAGCATAACAATACACCCCCCTCCCCCCTCCCCATCTCCCCCTCCCCCTCCCCCCCCCCCCCCACCCCCACACGTGGGAATTTCCAGGATGGCAAAGGAAGGATAATTAATGACCCCCCCCCCCCCCATAAGCCACCCTCCCCCTCTGACTTGACAGATTCTCAAGACCAGCGCAGGTGGTCTTCGCCCTCTCCCGCCAAATTCTGAAGGTCAGTGGGGGGGTGGTCTTCGCACCCTTCCAAGTGAGGATGAAAAAGATGGTTATCTTAATGGACCCTTTGAGAAACTGACATATTTATGTGACAGTTGGAAATGTTCCCTCTACCAGTTTTTGAAAAGAACAAGTTACAACTTGCAAGGGGGGCAAGTATAGACGTGTCTGCACGTGTTTTCGAAAAAAGAACGTAAGGGAAGAAACCCTTTTCATACGATACAATTACTAGAACCCTCTGATATACTAATGAGATTCAAATTGGTGGTGCAGGAACATATTACTACTACTCCATTTAATGCAAGAGTGGGTTAAGGAACACATCTTTAAATGAGTTTACTGTTACGCCAAATAACTTCTTGGAATGTGGAAAGAACCCCGTTTTCTCTATGTATGAGTTATTACGATGTGTTTTACTTTGTCAGTAGGTTTGCAGAACGAACCCTGTACGCGGTAAAACTTATCGTGTTAATATTGCTCAAACTGACTGTGATAAACGTATGGAAAAAGTATTATTGAATTAATGTATATACTTGTGAGAATTTAAAATGCATTTTTGTGTTCTCGAAACTTTTCATGTTCTTTCTAATAAAGACGTTTATATGAGACAAACGATTTCTCTATTACGAATTGTAAGTAGGGAAAGTATTGTATTCCACCCAAAAAATCGATGTTGTGATTTCACCCGAAATATATGTTTTGAGACCCCCTGAATCCCTAAAAAGTATTTTTAGAAACAAGGTCCATGTGTGCGTGTGTGCGTGTATGTGTGTTTGCTGAAAATTTGTGTGTGTGTGAATGTGTGTATGTGTGTGTATGTCTAAATGTGTGTGTGAGTGTAGGTGTGTTTGCTAAAAATTTGTGTGTGTGTGTGTGTGTTTGCGTGCATGTGTGAAGGTGTAGGTTTGCATGTGTGGGTGTGTATGTGTCTGTGGGTTGGGGTGTGTGTACGTGCATGTGTGTCTGTTTGTGTATGTGTGTGTGTGTTTACGGGCGTGTGTGTGCGTGTTTGCGGGTGTATATGTGTCTGTGGGTGTGCTATACATCTGTGTGCGTGTGTGTGCCTGAGTGTGTTTGCGTGTGTGTGCGTGCATGTGTGTCTGTGTATGTGTGTGCTATGCATCTTTATGCGCGTGTGTGTGTTTGCATGTGTATGTGTTTGCGTGTGTGCATGTATGTGTATGAGTGTGCGTGTGAGCGTGCGTGTATGTACATGCGCGTGTGTGTTTGCGTGTATGTGTGTATGTCTGTTTGCGTATGTGTGTGGGTGTGTGCGTGTATGTGTGTGTGTCTGTATGTGTCTGCGTATGTACGTGTCTGCGTATGTGTGCGTCTGTGTATGTGTGTGTCTGCGCATGCGTGTGTCTGTGTGTTTGTGTGTGTGTGTGTGTGTGTTTGTGTATGTGTGTTTTATGTGTGTGTATGTGTATGTGTGTGTGTCTGTGTCTGTGTATCTGTGTGTGTTTGTGTGTCTGTGTGTATGGGTGTGTGTCTGTGTGTGTGTCTGTGTGTGTCTGCGTATGTGAGTGTCTGCGTGAAAGTATTAAAATTATAAACATTTACCTTGTTTAAACTTTAAAAAATGTGGGGGAAATGCATGTTAACGTTGAACTATCAAATAAAAAACGAAGCAAGTTAATCTTGACTCACGTAGTTTCCTGATTATATACATTTAAATACAAAACTTAATCTTGAATGCGTAGTCGTTTATAAGGTGGGTTCAGTTGAGAGATTGTAACATATAGTATGTTAGCGTGTTAAGACGCGTGTAAATAGGTTTATTTCGTGGTGATAGTTAAAATTAATGTCTTTGTTGTTGAAATGATGGTACTTAGAAACATAATCATCGTTTTATGTTTTAATATGACGCTTGATTCGTCTTAAAGTGAATAAAAATGGAGAAAGAATTATAAAAATACGGGGTATTTGTTTCTTTAAGCGTTTAAATAATGTTTAGATGGTTTCATTACTGTCATCCGATATCGATAAAAAAATGTTACTTAAAGATACATAAACGCCGTTTCGCATCTTAATGTTTCTGTCGGATTCGTCGCAAAGTACGTAAAAACGGTGGAAAACCATAAAAATAATTATAATTTGAGGGCTAATATATAATTTACCGTCATAAAGAGTATAAAATCGGACGAATGTACGTTTTAGTACTGATTGAAGCCGCTATGAGTTGCTGCAATCGTGATCTTGAATTATCGTGCATGCCTGTGTGTATGTATGTGTGCTATGCATCTTTGTGCGTATGTGAATGTGTGTGTGTGTGTGTGTGTGTGTGTGTGTGTGTGTTCGGCATGAAGGTATTAAAATTATAAACATTTATTTCTATAAATACAGTGGTTGAAATATAATTTACCTTGTTTAAACTTTAAAAATGAGGGGAAATGCATGTTAACGTTGAACTGGCAAATAAAAAATGTAACAAGTTGATCCTTGACTCGCGTAGTTAATGATATATCTATTTTTAAATATAAACTTAATCTTGATTCGCGTAGTAGTTTATAAGGTACGTGCTAGTGGAATAAATATACCTAGATCTATCTTGAACTTTCATTGTGTGGTTTTGCTTCGAGTTGAGTAGACGAGTTTCTCTTAGTGAGATTGTCGTTCAATAGCTTTGATAAGTTATCAAGGTGAACTAGCGTAGTGCGCTATAAGCATTTATTGATTTATATAATTTACAAGTGTTGCCACTACATATTATAAAGATGTGGAGTGGACGAGTGATGGAATCGGTTCTGAATGCTATGCCAGACTATAGCTGTAGCAAATGTGATAAGCGTTTTCTACGCAACTATGATAAGAAGAGACATGAGTTGGTATGCGGTCGAGTCTACAGCTGTAAACATTGTGGTGATGTTTGCAATACTGAGCATAGAAGAGACGTACATGAAGAAAGATGTGAAAAAACTGTATCTCGCAAGAAAATCAAGTTTGAACCTAGCAAGCATCATCTATTGACAATGACTGATGAGTGTGATATGATCGAGTATGAAACATCATTTGAAGGACGACTCAAATCATATTATATACGTTGTGACACCTTCAAGGATATGAAAACTTACCTACAGGAGTCAAAACCTCGTATAATTCAAGCTATAAAGAAAGAACTGTCGATACATAAAAGTGTGAAAATTAACATCATGGTCGACTGTCAATTTGTGAATGTTCATGGAGAGACATGTGACAGAACATTTAAAACACGTAACCAACCTGTGTTTTTAGAAACTGATATGAACGCCATCTTGGAAAAAAAATTCGAGAAGCTTCGTGTTGAAATGGAGGAAAGTAAGTTGAAAGGCAGTAATTGGGCTCTACTGGCTGTTGATGGAGTTCGACTCCGAATTAACAAGTACAATGCCCTTCGAGGGAGCAGCTATATTCCTCTACCTGCATCTGTGGAAGCGAGAAAAGCCTGTATAAACCCTCAAAATTATAGTGACGAGAAATGCTTTATATATGCGGTTCTTGCAAAATTCATTCAAAAGAATGCTCACCGTGTTAGCAAGTATAAGGATCGCCAAGAAAAATACGATTTCTCATGCGTCTCATTTCCTACGAGCTTGGGTGAAATCTCTAAATTTGAAAAGCTCAATAATATATCCATAAATGTGTTTGGAGTGGATGAAAAACATGAAGTGTTTCCGATAAAGGTGATTGATGAAGAATTAGATGATCATCGCGATCTCCTTCTGTTAAGTGATGCTACTGCCAGACATCACTATGTGTATATAAAGGATTTTGAGAGACTTATTCGTCAGCAGAAAACTAAACATGATGGAAAAATATATACGTGTAAACGTTGCTTCAGCCATTTTGATGATCAACATGGACCAAGTGGAATGAAAAAATTGGCGGAGCATAGAGAAATGTGCATGCAACATGCTATTGCTAGATGCGTTATGCCTACAAAAGAAAACTCTATCGTCAGATTCAAAAACGTGGAAAGAATGTTGAAACTTCCTTATGTTATATACGCTGATTTTGAGAGCATTCTCACACCTTACCATACCTGCGCCTCTAATCCTGAAACCTCCTATACAACACCCTATCAAAGTCATTCTCCAATGAGCTTTGCTGTTTACGTCAAACCATCATCCAGCGTTGACAAAGTAGAAACCGATCTTCCTACACATCCCTACGTGTATCGAGGTCATGATGCTGCTGAGAAGTTCCTAGAGTATCTAACTTCCCTTGCGAAGAAAATTGGTGACTTATATAAATCTGCTAAGCCTCTTAAACTTACAGCTGAAGAACAAGAATCGTTCGATGCTTCTACTATATGCTACCTGTGCGGGCGTGAATTTACAGAAGATAATTGGAAGGTTCGCGATCACGATCATGTTTCTGGGATGTATAGAGGGTCTTTACACAATAAATGTAACCTGACTTGTAAAACACCTAATTATATACCTGTCTTCATGCATAATCTGAGTGGGTATGACTCTCATTTCATTGTTAAGGAGTTAGGTTGCACAAGCGAGAGAGTGGAGGTAATACCAAGCTCTGAAGAAAGCTATATCTCATTCTCAAAATATGTTGGAGATATTAAACTCAGGTTTGTGGATACCTTCCGTTTCCTGAGTACAAGCTTGGACAAGTTAGTGAAAAACCTCACGACGCATCCCGAAACAGAGAAGTACTTTGGAGAAGAGAAGATTGGCTTGATGACTCGTAAGGGAGTGTTCCCCTACGATTACCTTACTTCATGGGATGTTTTGAATGAGACTCAGCTGCCTCCAAGAGAAGCATTCTACAATAAATTAAATGAAGAAGAAATTACCGGCGATGACTATGAGCATGCTAGAAATGTATGGAAGCAGTTTAATGTGGAAAACTTAGGTGAATACAGTGATATTTACTTGACCTCTGATGTTCTTCTCCTAGCGGATGTCTTTGAAACGTTCAGAGACCAAACTCTGAAAACACACAAAGTGGATCCTGCGCATTATTTCACTTCTCCAGGACTTACGTGGGATGCTATGCTACTGTACACAGGAATTGAGCTGCAATTGCTGCTGGACTACGATCAGCTGCTCATGGTTGAATCTGGTATAAGAGGAGGGTTATGCCAGGTTTCTCATCGGTATGCTGAAGCTAATAATATATATATGGAACAGTATGATCCTCATAAACCTTCCCAGTTTATTACATACGAAGATGCAAACAACGAATATGGCTGGGCTATGTGTAAGGCCCTTCCTTATGGAGGGTTTAAATGGGTTTCTCCTGAAGACATAGACCTGGATTTATTGAAGGAAGATGACCCCCTTGGATACATCTTAGAAGTCGATGTCGAATATCCCGTCGAGCTCCACGATCTTCATAATGATTTGCCCTTCCTGCCTGAGAGTCTGAAACCGGGGAAATCGTCTTCAGAGAAGTTAATTGCTCATCTTGGGTGCCGAAAGAAGTATGTGGTACACTACATGGCCTTGAAACAAGCTCTTAGTCACGGTCTACTATTAACAAAGATTCATCGAGCACTTCAGTTTCACCAGTCGTGTTGGCTAAAACCTTACGTCGAGTTTAATAACCGACTACGACAACAAGCTAGAAATGATTTTGAGAAGGACCTTTATAAACTATTCAATAATGCTATGTTTGGAAAAACTATGGAAAATATTCGTAATCGCATGGATATACGGCTTGTGACAAACAGCAAAACGTTAGAAAAACTCATAGCCAAACCTACATTCATTGATCGAACCATATATGGACCTAATCTTGCTGGTGTACATATGGCTTCTCGTAAAATAGTATTCAACAAGCCTATATACATTGGTATGAGTGTGCTAGACATCTCCAAGACGCTAATGTATTCGTATCAATACGATGTGTTACTTCCATATTATGGAGCTGAAAATCTTAAACTGTTGTATACAGATACAGATTCTTTCGTCCATCGAGTGACTACAGCTGATATATACCAGGATAAATTACACATGCTTGAACATCTGGATACATCTGATTACCCTGCTAACCATATATGCTATTCTACACAAAACAAAAAAGTGTTGGGAAAGTTTAAAGATGAAGCCTGTGGAAAAATCATTCATCGGTTCGTTGGTCTTAGGCCCAAAATGTATGCTATCGATATTGATGGTTCTGTGATAAAAAAAGTTAAAGGTATAAAACGTAGCGCCATTAAGCAATACATCAACTTCAATAGCTATGTAGAGTGCCTTAAAACTTTGAAAATTGTTAGAACTCCTATGAATTTAATCCTATCCCGACATCATAATATTTCTACGGTTGAAGCTAATAAAATAGCCTTATCACCTCACGATGACAAGAGAGTGATTGAAGAGGATGGAATATCGACGTATGCGTATGGACATTACAGTGTCGAGAATAGTGCCTAGACATGGATACTTAAAGCTTGTCTGTAGAAAAAAATGAAGATTGTTGAACTATGAACTTCGTGCGCCAATGGCACATCTAACCAATAAAGAAGAATGATAATGCGAATAATAAGAAGAAGAACTGAGGAGGGCGCTATCGTCTTTCAGCAGTGTATACTTGTTTTCTAAATGTTAATGCTAGTGTATGTATCTCTATAAATTGAATAAAAATTATCTCATTGCGATTATTCTTGTTTTATTTCATTGCTTGCCTTAACATTCCTATTTCCTCATTAGGTCAGGTTAGGTTAGGATAGGTTAGATGGACTATAAGATAGAGTAATTGATGATGATGAAATGCCATAAATGACTGAATAGGTTAGACTGCTCTTCAACTACTATAAAACAAATCGATTACTGAAGAAAGCTTAGTAAAATACCCCTAGCAACTTCAAAAATACCTGCTTCAGTGCCTTAAAACATCTTCAAACTGTCGAAAAAAATGCTTCTCACGAGTTTAAGATGCCCTGAAAATCCTCAAAATAACTGTGAAGGAGCTGAAATGTCTTAATTAGCGCTCGAAAAATACCATTAAAAGCGTCTAACGCCTATAAAAGTGTTTCAAAGGATTCTGAAAACCAATCAAAATGTTGGTGACAAAGTCTAAAATATCCCTATAGTGCTTAAAATGTCTCTTAAATGGCTGAAACGATATTTAACTGGTAGAGATACGTCTACCAGCCTTGAAATAGACGGTTCAGTATTCCTAATATCGTGAAAATTATCTTCCATTACCCTTCAAAGTGCTTAAAGCAAACAATAATGGACAGGGGCGTGCAGAATAACTCTCGGATTGCCTTAAATAATGTCAAATTCGTCTAAAATACTCTGAAAAATGTTTAAACTGAACGTAAAAGTCTTCAGAATATCTGGAAACAGGCTGAAATATCTATCAACGAGTCTAAACGGGTCTCAATACACGCTGAAAATGTATGAAAATGACTGAATAACTCTGAAAATTGTCTGAAAAGATGTTAAATATGTTGTAAAAGCGCCCTGAATATACTAAAAGCGTCTAAAAGATCTAACAGAGGGTGCAAAATTGCAGCAAAATGGGGTGAAACGTCTTAAAAATGTTGTAAAAGCATCAAGAATATGCTAAAAGTGCTTAAAAAGATCTATCAGAGGACTCAAAATAGTATCAAAATGTTTATGAAATTCCTAGAGGGAGATCAGGGTAGCGTATGACAGGATAGAATAGATAAGCAGAGGAGGGAATAGGATAGATGATAAGAGGATAGAATGAATGTCTAGAAACGTATCATGTTAGTAGAATAGAATAAATAATAATAAGAGGATCTATCTTAGGTTAGGCTAGGCCATGTTAGATTAGGATAGGTTAGGTTAGGTTAGGATAGGTTAGATGAGTAGAAGTATGGGGCTTAGGTTATGTTAAATTATGAAAGTTCAAAGTAAAAAAGAGTGGGAGCTAGGTTAGGTTAGGTTAGGACTATGGGGCTTAGGTGAGGCTAGGTTAGGTTAGGATAGCTTAGACGAGTAGAAGTATGGGGGCTTAGGCTAGGTTAGATTAGGTTAGGATAGGTTAGACGAGTAGAAGTATGGGGGCTTAGGTTAGGGTAGGATAGGTTAGACGAGTAGAAGTATGGGGCTTAGACTAGGTTAGATTAGGTTAGGATAGGTTAGACGAGTAGAAGTATGGAGGCTTAGGCTAGGTTAGATTAGGTTAGGATAGGTTAGACGAGTAGGAGTATGGAGGCTTAGGCTAGGTTAGATTAGGTTAGGATAGGTTAGACGAGTAGGAGTATGGAGGCTTAGGCTAGGGTAGGTTAGGTTAGCGTGGCTATGTGGGGCGAGGTAACATTATGTTGGGGTAATATATTCAATCAAATCAGAAAGCTCCTGTGTTAGGTGGCGTACATCAATATAGTGAACGGCATATTCAACTACCATGAATGCTCACAAACATACATACACTGCTATAGGCTTCAAAAGTTATCCCTAGAGATTCCTTCAAACATCTACAACGTCCTGCTTCCCCTACCACCTTACCTAGTAATCCTTAGATTACGCGTGGCGGCCATCTTGCGCATTTGGGTCTGTTCCAGCTCTGTCTTAACCTAACTACTGATATCACTAAGAATACGTGGCTAACCAAAAAGACGCGAACAGCAGTGACATAATTCTTCTAGTGCAGTCATGGCCCAATAAAGTCTTTTTGGTTAGCCACGCTAAGAACACAGATGACGCAGCAAAACATAAGAGTCGAATATGCTTATAAGGCTACGAAAGGCATTCGGTACCAATGTGAAAATACTTCAGTAACCTCATGAAACAAGTTTGTTTTGTTTCCTTTGCACTCATGTTGTAATAAAGTTCTTCCACATGTTAAATAGTAGTATAAAGAGAGAAAATTGCCATTATTAGAAATCCGTGAGCCTATATTTTGCAACTAACAACTGAGAAGATCATTTTTCTCCTAGACTACGTGTCTTTTCCAAAATTTTCTGAAGTTTTACCACAAATACACAGTTTTTCTGCTCGTCGTGAACACAGTCCACAGTCTTTCAGGCTATCACAACCTACAACTGTTCTTCTTATAAACTTTCTCAGTCCTTGCGACATTACAAATGCTCACGACGCTCGTTGAATCTTCTTACGATGTAAAAGTACATGCATGCACCAGAAATGACGCAGCTAGAAGTCTCACGAACGTTCTCAAAAACCCCTTTGTTTATGCCACCTCGATTGTTGACAGTTACGTACACAGCAGTCATGCGAAGCATCCGGGCCCACAACGTCTTTGACCGCTCGCCGTCATGGCATGTGATGTGAAGTAGCTTGGCTCCGTCCGTCCTTTGTTATGCTCCGAGCCCACGTCACAATATTGCACATCTTCATTTCTGTTTCATCGCATAGTACGTATATATTAAGCGCAGAAAGGCGACAGAAATAAGAAAAATCGTATCCTTTTAATAAGACTCCAATTTTTCGTAAGTTTCATACTTTCATGGATCAGCTATTTTTCTCCTCATGTGATACTTTTATTAACATTTTTACTTCTTCTCCTCCTGAGTGTACTAAGTAGCTCAGATGACTACTGAGCGGTAGGTTGGATGACCCACTCAACCTTAGTTGAACAGGTTTTCTTTGTGATGTACTGGAAACTCAAAGTGATGTTCAAAATAAGATCATTTCAGCTCTGCATACAATTAGATCCTCCTCACTAGCCCTTCTCCTACCCTTCGCAACATTACAGGCGTTATTGTTGAACTCTGATGTCGATTATTTACACCTTAAACTTAGAACCAAAAATGATTAAGCAGTACATTTTTACTTTCTCTACTAGTAAGTAGGGGAAGTATTGTATTCCACCCAAAAATTCGATGTCCAGATTTCACCGGAAATATGTTTTGACAAGCCCTGAATCCAAAAAAAGCATTTTTAGAAAAAGGTCCGTGTGTGTTCCTCTCAGTCTGTCTGTCTACGTCGGTTAAAAACCAAATTTTGTATTTAAGTTTAATGTCTTTCAAGGATACGACACGAAGATTTTGAAGAAAATAGCCCCACCCTAACCTACCCTTTATATGGAACATTTTTCGAAAATTTTGATTTTCTTGAAAATGGATCTAACAATTCTGATTCAAATGTCACATGTTTGAGATATGTTTATGACAAATGAAATGCATATCTTGAATGTTCTGGCTATAGCCCCTGTAGTCATATTTACTCTGGACGACTTTTGCATACTTGGTAAACCGTTAGAGATAGACCAAATCATACTCTGCAAAAATGTAGATCTTCCTAAAATACACATGTCACGTGCAAATAAATTTTCATATAGGGTGAACCATTTAGGAGATATTCCATGTTATGTGTGTCAGTTTCGGAAAACTTAGTAACTTTCGTGAAATGGAACATCGTTTTTCATTTTTTTATATGTTAAGTGTGCAAAGAGATCGGAATCTCAAAGCTTTAAAAGATTTGACTATCGCAGAAAACCACCTGTATTCTAACATTCCCCTTGCACTTACAAAGAAATAAGCAATAAGATATTTTCTGTAAATACTTATCTCAACTAACACGAACAAGATATAGCAATAAGAGTTTTTAAGAATGGTTAGCAGAAGACTAGAGAAAGTCATGTGAGTGCAGCACATCAGATTTTTTGCAATACATTAGGAGTAAACTTAACATTCCTCAAGGTGAACATAAAAATAGAAACTAAACCCTACTTCATAATAAAAAATTATAATTGTTTGCATATGCCTTACTTTAGCTGCTCATTAGCCAACAAAATACTCTGACCAAAGCTTATTCTTCTATTTACTACAAGTTAATAAATATTTATAGAAATGGTTTTATTGCATATTTCCTTGTACGTACAATGGAAATAGGGGAATGCACTAGACCTTGGAGGTGATAGTCAAATATGTCGCTACGGGATAGCTTTGAAATTCAGTTCCCTTGGATGACCAGCAGAAAAAAGAATAGTACTTCCCATGTGAGAAAAATGTAATTGTTTGAAAAGTGTCTATTACTTGTAAGAACAAAATTATTCCTTAAAACAGAAATGGTATGAACATATTGAAAGAAAGGATTTCAACACGTTAACAATACAAGTATTTCCATACACTCCATAAATAAATAAAAAAAATCTATATAAGCGTGTTACTACGTGGGAAGATAGTCTGCGGTGGAACAGTTTCTCAATGAGGCACGCGAAGAATGTGAGTATTTGAAAATTCAAACCAACTCCACGGGATGTCTTGAAAAGGGTTTAATCAAAAAGCAATAAGTAAATAATAATATGATGCGCGTACTCATGATTTTCTCTGCCCACTCTTATACAAACTATTCGAAAAACTTATTCGTAAATCTACCTCATGTTAATCGATATAAAGGTTTGTAGAAAATCAGAGAAAATCAGAATTTTCCTAAATGTTTCCAAGTAAGGGGCAATTTATAAACTTCGTGTTGCATCCTGGGAAGATATTGTGCTCAAATATCAAGTTTGATAGTTAATTGATTTTTGGTTCTTGAGTTATACTGTTCAAACGCACAGACACACACATACACGCACGCGTGGGTTTTTCTAAAGACGCTCTCTTGGATTCTGGGACCTCAAAACGTGTAAAATTGAACTTTGTTAATATATCAATACCCTATGATACTAATGAAGCTATCAATTACTTTATCCTCCCAACATATTAATTATTGAGGGACTTCTCAAAGGAAACTTCAAAATTGGATATGGTACATATTAACATTAAATAATAGGAAAGTAGCCTAATATGGGGTGGTGCTTAATTTGAGGTACCTCAGTATCTTCCCTACATGATGCTGACACCTGCTGGAAAGCTCATTAACCAAGAGAGGTTTGGCAACAAAGCTACCATTGAGCAGGTCACCGTATTCTTGCGTAAAATCGCATCACAGTGAGTTGAAGAAAGAACTGTGCTCCTTGAAATTATTTATAGTTGCTGATATCTAAGTATACAAATATAACAAGGTAATTATTGTTTCGAACACACTTATGCTCAAGTTATAGTATTAGGATCAAGCTATCTTCCGATAGCCTGTTCTTTGGTTAAATTCGATTTCAAAAGGAGCTAAAAGAATTGGTGATTTAAAATGGCAAGTTTCCTATTATGGAGTAGTATGGTGGCCTTTATTTGGGGTACCCCATATGAGTATTTACTTTTCTAGTTTACCAATGATCATGCTAGAAGAATAAAAGCAGCTCCAATATCAGGGTACTTTTATTTTTTTCTGCTAAATCTATGTATAAACCATCTGTATTTAATAACAATATAAAGAGAAAAACTTGGAATCCAGAGCTCATGCAGAAGGCAGTAGCAGCTGTCAGAAATAAGGAGATGGGTTATCTTAAGGCAGCCAAAACATATTTTGATGTCCCTCAAACAACGCTCTCAAAAATTTGCCTCCTGCCTCACAGCACTTAACCCCTTGACATGGCTTTCATGGGACCATTGAGGACTTTTTACTGCCAGGAGATCAAAACATTGTTGATAAATCATATTCGTCGAACGGTTGCGGTTTACCAGATAGTGAAACTCTTTGGAAAAGCCTATCTACGTGCAGCCACTGCTGAAAGAGCAAGCAGTGGCTTTCACAGAAAGGGGATACATCCATTCAACCCCAATATTTTCAGGCCCCGGATTTTGCAATTCATGGAAACGAAAGTCAGCTAGTGCATGAAGAAAACAAACGTCATGAAGCTTCTGAATCTACAAATGTATCACAAGTGACAGATTCACCTGCTTCGAAGGGGAGATTCATCTGTGCAGCAGACATCAGCTCAATTCCAGCACTCAAACAGGGAAAGTTCTTCAGGAGAAGCCAGTTCATCTAGAGCTGGGAGATCTTGAGAGATTAATCCTGGGAGATTATTAGCTCACCATAAAACTCAGCTCACTGAACAGCAGTCAAAGAAGGCCAACAAGACTCAACCAAAAGCCAAAAGAACCCTGGGAGTGCAAACCAAAGGGACAAAGCGAATCAGGAAAGGAAGGAAGCGCATTGCTGAATCTTCATCCTCCGAAGACGAGGAGGACGTTGTGGCTCTGGAATTGGAAGAGGAGTGGGGAAACGAGAGTGACGATGATGATGCGGAGGGTGTGCAGGCCTATTTTCGGAGGACCGAGAGGGAAAAACTTGGATATGGTGCTGAAAATGTTTCCAGTGGGCGCATACTGTTTGCGCAGGTGTAATTCAAATAAATTTCATTGTGAAAAGTGTGTGAACAAAGGAAATAGAAAAAAACAATGAACAGTCTAGTTATTAGGGAAAAAAATAGGATGTGATGCCGGGATTTGAACCTTGGACCTTTTGGCCCATGAGCCAATCATATTTAATACAGATTTAAGTAGTGCAAACTTCTGAACTTGTGATGTACTGTATTAACATTAGGAAAGTGATCTCATACTAGGAACCTCTATTACCCTATATTAGGCACCACCCCATATTAGGAATCCAATTTTGGTGTCTTAGAAAAGTGTGTTGCATTTCCACAATAGGGCATTAAGCACCTGTAATTCATTCTGCAATGTAAATAAATAGTTGAAATACATAACTATATTATTCATGGATACACATCTGTGTTACTCTTGAGCACACTGTCAAAAGAAAAAAACTTACCCCATATTTGGCTACTTTCCTCTATAGTGTTATGAGTGGGGATACACACGACTTAATTCTGCATTGTAGATGTAACACTGAGTACATTATTTAATATTATTTATTTCAAAATATATGTTGTTTTAATCATAATAATGACATGAATATTTTTTTTCATAAGAAAGAGAACTAATACTGAATGGATTCAGATCCCTGGAGACAGGATTTAGTACTCCTTTTAGACAAATAGTTGTATTTAAATTCTAGTGATTGCGAAGAATGTGATGCCATTTGTAACTCAATGTTTTAATTTTATGAATTTGGTACTGTTTGGAAACAAGAATTGCTTTTAAATCCTATTCAAAGGATTCGAAAATTAATACATGGCACTTTGGAGAATTCAAAACTGAGGGGACAAGAAAAAATTTCGAAATATCCAAAAATTCGAACTACATACATGTATTCATCAAAATTGACATACATGCATCAGGATTTTCCAGCTGGTTGTGTCACTCTTTTTCGACTCCTTACATTTTTACTCGAGGCACTGCTTCTTATTCTTCAGATAGTTGACAAAGGGTTCCGGGGTGTCACGCATCTTTTCACGATTTCAGACTTTTTCTTCAAAACCTTTTCAACTTCTAGGATGGCAGTGGCTTTTTCCTCAAAAATTAAAGTCTTGTACTGGACCCGCGGTTTGCTAAGAGATATAGTGGCATTGATTTACAGCACAGCGAACAGTAGGACGCTCAGGCGATAACTAACGGCACACGTGTTTTAAACAAGAGTATGTGGGAGCAGATACAGAAGCTCAAGGCCGGCAGCTAGGAAAGCTATTCCATCTTCCAAACTAGACTCCAACTGCGTTCCGACAAACCAAACGACCGGGAGCGATGACCTCTTCTAGAAATACATGGACGAAGTTACTATATTAAATTTCCACGTTTAGATTAATTCTCTACTGACATTTCTGTACAAAAACTTCGAATTGAGGAGAATGAAATTCGAATTACATGTGACTTTTTTTACATTACTTTAATACAAAATTCAAGGGACAAAAAAAAAAAAAAAAAAAAAAAAAAAAAAAAATCGTCGACTTAAGGACGATTTCGAATTATAAACGTCCGAATTATCGGAGCTCCACCATTTTAGCACTGAGGCCGTGTTGGGAATATGTTTTCGTAGTACTCCAATTTCTCGTTACGAATTTATCATATACATCACATTGGTACAATATTTCATGCTAGTTTCTTTTGTTTTGTTACCTTTACGGTCGACTACCACGGTTTCCATTATTAATGGAGGATTGACGCTGTTTTCTTTTTGTCTTATGAGACAAGGCAATGAGAGATGCTCTCAAAGGAAATAGCTGTGAGTTTTTCTATCGCATCTTAAGTCGGTTTGAAACAGTACCATTGAAAATAAAATTAATGGTTGCTGCTGTTGTCTTTTCTTCCGATCGTTTCACTTCCCGTTCGATATTGATTATCCATACGTTGTCTGCTTATCTTCCGAACTGCCTGCTCATTGCATCCAATAAGTATGATGCGCTTCACAAACCCCACCTTAGTACCGTCATGAACTTCTTTTGTATTTAGGTTTCGTTACGGTTTGTTACAGTGATGCATGCTGCCTGCAGTTAACACGTTCATTGAACAGTCAGCTGTTTTAATCTATGAATATAAAACAAGTGTTACCGAATGTTTATTTTCTCTATTATATAATAGTAGGTAAAGAAGATTGGTACTGCATTCCAACCCCCCCCCCCAAAAAAAAAAAAAGAAGCAGCATACGAGACTTCACTAAAACTACAGAGGCATCCTTAGACTTGGCGAATTACCTTGCTAGGATCTGCGCAAGTGACGTCATGCATTGATGCAGAGGGCAATGTCTCTATTTCTTTCCTGGAAATGAACAAGGTGCTGTTGATAATGCGAGCGGGCACTGTACTTAAGCCCGTACTGATCCCGATGTTTACTGCACGGAAGTTGGAGAGATGTTAACCTAACACCCCTATTTATTATAAATACAAAAGTGAACTCGTCCAATCACCACGTCTAAAAATATATCTATTTCTAGTGAAATCTCGGCACGGTTTGTAGACTTTTTCAACTCCCGTGAATTCAAAAATTCATTTCTAGAAAAAAGTCTATGTGTGTTCCTCTCTCTCTCTCTCTCTCTCTCTCTCTCTCTCTCTCTCTCTCTCTCTCTCTCTCTCAGTGGGCGCGCGCGCGCGCGTGTGTGTGTGTGCGTGTGTGATAAACAGCATAACTCAAAAACGAAAGGTCGGTTACATATCAAACTTCATATTTAAGTTCAGCATCTTCCAAGGAAGCTAGGCGAAGATATTTGAGAAATCCCCGCACACCAGACTATGCTTCACATGAAATAGTTTTCGAAAATTTTGATGTTTTTAAAATGGCTAAAGTTTTGATTAAAATGCCAAGTGCTTAATATATTTTTATGACAGACAAAAAATATATTTCTAATTTTCCGGGAGTGTCCTTGGAAGTCTTCATTCTGAACAACCTTTCCATATCTGGTAAACCATAAGAGATGGACAAAATTTGGCTACACAAAAATGCACATCTGGTTATAACATACAATTTATGTACATGCCATTTTGTGGAGTGAACAATTTACAAATTATTCCTCGTTATTTTTTTTTTCCATTTCTTGCAGTTTTAATTTCTCTAATGCGTATAGGAAGCAGCGGAAGTATTGTATTCGACCCAAAACTTCAATGTTGAGATTTCATCAGAAATATACGTTTTGAGGTCTCAATCCAAAAAGAGAATTTTATAAAAAGATCCCTGTGTGTCTATGTGTGTACGTGTGTGTGTGTGTGTGTGTGTGAGTGTGAGTGTGAGTGTGTGTGTGTGTGTGTGTGTGTGTGTGTGTGTGTGTGTGGTGTGTGTGTGTGTGTGTGTGTCTGTCTGTCTGTCTGTCTGTCTGTCTGATTGTGAAGAGCATAACTCAAAAACGAAAAGTTGGTATTCAAGTTTAGCATCTTTCAAGGGCGTGACAGGAAGATTTTTAAGAAAATTTCTCCACTGTAAACTACCCTTTACATAGAAAGCTTTTCCAAAATGTTTATTGTTTCAAATATGGTTGTATACAATTGAGATTGAAATGCCATATTTTTCAGATATTTTTTATGGCAAATGAAATGTATATTTTGAATTTTCTGGATATAGCCCATGTAGTCCTGTTTACTCTTGACTTTTGCACAACTGATAAACCGTAAGAGATGGATCACATATTACTGTACAAAAAATGTAGATATCGTTAAAACTCAAGTTATGTCCAAATGCATTTATTTTTGCAGTGAACCATTTCGGAGATACTCCTCGTGATTTCTGTAGGTTTTGTAATTCTTATAGCTTTTCTCAAATTGAAGATCGTTATTCACTTTTTTATCTCTTGGCCATTCAAACAGAACGGAATTTCAAAGCCTTCATCTAGCTACCAGTTTTAAAAGATTTGTCTATCGCTGAAAGCATATTGTATGCCCGTGTTCCCCTTGCACCTACAAGAAAATTAACAATGAGGTAATTACTGTAAATTTTTATCTCTATTAATATGAAGTATATAGAGAAATAAATGTTTGTAAGTATAGTTTGTACAAGAGTAGAGAAAGTCATGTTAGTGCAACATATCAGATTTTTAGTACCCTATTTACCTCATCTTCTGCAAATTGGATCTATATACTTTATCGTATCATTTCTAACCAAAATACTATTAGTTATCTTAAATATATCCTTTTTCTCTCTTACAAGCATCCTCTAATGTCCTACATAGTCATTTATTCATAAAAATTAAAACTTTTTGTTGCCTTAGTTCTTCTGACTAAAGTTTTCCAGGCTTGGGCTGACACCTAACATTATCTGTGGTATGTTGCATTTCTCCAAATTCTCAACCCCATGGTTCTTTTTTCTGTTTTCATTTTTTTTTTCCTGACCACTATTTTGTTTTAAATGTTCTTGACGGTCTTCATCTTTCTTTGAGCCTAGCCTCCTTATATATAGGTACTTATTTCTCTGTTAATGACATTCAGGAACTTCCAAATTTATACAGAGGTTCTGTGGATATGTAATATCTTCTATTCCTAAGGCTTCTTATGCCACAGCATATGTGACCTGTTATAGGTGATCATACGTGTTCATATATTTATATTATCCTAATTTTCTTCGTGATTTAATTTATCTTTTAATCTTCTCTCATACAATCTCTTGGTAATTTCATTTTGCAATGGAAAAATTGTGCCGAGGTTCATTTAGGGTCTCTCCTTTTACTATAACTTTTTCTTAAGGGAAAGCCAATTTTTGCTGCCACCATATAGTGATTTGTCCCAAATTTGAGTCCACATTTGACTTTTACGTCATGTATGACTAATTTCCTCTGTTTTCTGGGTATTACATTACCAATAATTAAGCGGAGGCCCTTTATAGGTTGTTCGCACGTATACTTATGCGTAACTTTACGTTTATACATAGTAAGAATATATTATAACAAAATCGTGTTATTTACACACTTCCTTTCTTTTAGAAATGATCTTTTCTAAATGATCCTTGAGGTTTAGAGGGCCTCAAAATATGTATTTCTGATGAAACCTTGGTATTGAATTTCTGGTAGAATAAAACACTTCCTCCACTTACTGTAAATACCTACGTAGTACAGATATAACAAATATCAAAACACTTCACTTATAATGCAGCTTTCTTTTTGGGAAAGTGTTAGGTAAATAAAAAGTTTTCAATGCGCAACCTTTCTAACAGTTCCGTTCTTTTAAAATATAAAAATTTAGATGGAACGATCACTCACGTAGGCAAACATGCGACAACAGTGAGCGCGGCACGTTAAAAGGGTTTTTCCAGATTATTCGAGAGGTATCCGGCAGCCGACGTATTTGTAGAAGTTCGAGGAAGGGCCGTGTTACGTCAACCTCGCTATACCTATAAGCATGTGAGGCAACGACGAGTGTCAGAGTAGTAGTGAGTGAGTTACAAAGAGGAGACAGCTGCGTGTGACAGAAAAGTAATTGGACTGATTGTCATTTAGTCACAATATTGTCAGAAGTATAAACATTTCGGTTGTACTGTTACGTTTGGAAATAACCCCGAAAAATAAGCAATAAAATATAATCTATTCAACATATATGTATGTGGAATAATATAAACACATTAGGAAGCAAACCCCTTAAAAAGGAATCTTAAACTGACTTAAGACATTTTCTATATCGTTCAAAAATATATCTAGAGAATGAAGAAAAAAACTTGAAACAATACAACTAGTGCAAAATAAGTATATCAGTAAAAGCTTGCAGTAAGTCAGACCTAATTATAACTCAGGATATACAAAAAGATTTAAATATACTATCTCCGCAAACAAAACCGCATAAATTGCAAGGTGAAGTGGAAAAGCCGAGAATGTAATAAGCCTATATTGCAAACTTAATGGATAGATGTAATCGGCGCAAGAGAGCTAGAATCCAAAAATCTTAATAACAGCTACAAAGCGAGTTACTTACCAAATGAGTAGGAGAACGGACTGCATGCTCGAGAAGTGATTGGACAGTGAAGGCCAAATATCCCTATAGCGGTTACACACTGCACCACATTTTCATTCATTTATTCCTCAATCTTTACCTCTCACTTCAAGAAGTCAATGATAGTTTCAATGATTTTCCTATTCTGACCGTGTAATACCTTGTCAGTTGAAAACCCAGAAGCCATTGCTATAAATATCACAAGTACAGTAAAAGACGCATTATTTAGTGCTCTCTTTGAAAATACAATCAGATGCTGAACACTTTTGTTGCAGATTGCATGCGTTGCTTGTGATGAGTAAGCAAAAGTACCACAACACTCCGGATAAGCTAAACTTAACCATTTCCTAGGCTCGTCAGCTGGATTGACAGGGTCAAAATTCCAGAAGTGCTGCGCGCACAGTACATATACAGGGTGGAAGGGAAGTCGTAACATTCCTTCTAATATGTGCTTCATAGAAGCATTACAAATAGAATAGTCTAATGCTCTTTGATCAGCCAATTTCGAAAAAAAAAAAATACTTTTGCTCCAAATTGGATGCGTAATTCCACAAAAATGTATAACAGCTTGTTAATTGTAAGGTTCGTAGAGTAACTTATTTGTGACATAGCTTCGGTAGTAATTATGGGGCATCACACAGGGCTTCGAAATAACTAATCACTTAAAAGACGTGAATGAATACTCCAAGCAACTTTTTCACACGTGAGGTAAGTCGACAACGTTGCGTTGAAGTTGGTCAGGGAATTGACCTGATTTTCACATGTAAACAGGTCGACCAGTTACCTTTCCCTAATGTTTTGGCAGGTAACGGTTGTGATTGGCATACGATCGTACAGTAAACATAGAAGGAGACATTCACGGCACATGTGGTAGCAGTAGTGTTTGTTTATGTACTGAAACAGTGAAAGTGACACGCACACAACCGGTAGTGTCGGCAGCTTGTTTTCTACAAAATGATCTCCATGGGAAATGTTCAGAGACAAAAACGTACACACAAAATGTGCTCCAAATACCGAGATCTACCACTGGTTTAAATTAATGTAATGACTTCCCTTCCACCCGGTATGAATCCTCTGGATTTTGTTCTTCTGGGGAGACGTGAAAAGCAGGATCTACAAAACAGCAACTAATGCCCTCGAAGAAATGCGTAACAATGAGGGTGTTTTTGTTAGAGTGCGACATAACTGGTTGAAAAGGTGTGAGGCGTCCATGTGCGCAAATGGTGGACATTTTGAACAATACCTGTGAAGTGGGTCAACCATTTGGTTCATTGCTTATTCTTTTGCTGTCACCTTGAAAATTATTTGGTACACTTCGTAAGAGCCTACAAATGTACCTATGTGTTTATAAGCCAAAGAGATGGTTTGGTTTATTAAATTATAGCAGTATCATCTAAGAAACGATTTGAGTTTTACGTTGAAGGAAATGCTAAACAATATCCTTAGTCTGTGAGTTTAGCTTACAGTATGCATTACTGAAGAATTCAGATGTACTTATTTATTACGACGTAGCAGACACGCCATTGTATGTGTTTATGTTTACACTCACGAGCCGCGCGGCTCCGTGACGCGTGTTTGTTTATGTACTGACCTAGTGAAAGTGAAACCTGCAGTGTTGCCAGCTTTTCTTCGATAAAACTAAAATACCTCTTTAGGAAATAGTCAGAGACAAAAAAGTAAGATACAAAATGTGTTCCATACACCGAGATCTATCACTGGTTTAAATTAATGTAATGACTGCCCTTCTATCCTGTACGTACCCGTATGCAGACAAGGAAACCGACGGAATTAAACATGAGGCCGAAATAAGACACACGATCTAGTCCTTGAAGAGCCTAAGAAGAATCAGGAGGAGGTTTAAGGTCCTCTGGTACATTATTTTGACGCTCATTTTCACGGAACGACAAGGCTCCGCCTTACGAGCAGTCCAGCAGGTTTTAGTGTCACAATGCCAGTGGAGGTCGTCAAACCCGTCGATGGCAATGATGGAACAACTGGAGCTTTCTGTCAAAATAAGTATATTTTTACTTTCTCTACTGCGTATATTACGTAGGTAGGGGAAGTATTGCATTCGACCCAAAATTTACTCAAGATTTGACCGGAAATATGTGTCTCGAGGCCCCCCAAATAAAATTAAAAAAAAAAAAGCATTTTTATAAAAAGATCAGTGCGCGCGTGTGTGTCTGTCTTTCTATGAACAGCATAGCTCAAAAGCGAAAAGTTAAAAACCAAATTTGGTATTTAAGTTTAGTATCTATCAAGTGTGGGACACGAAGATTTTTTAGAAAATTCCTCCACGCTAAACTACCGTTTACATCGAAAGTTTTTCCAAAATTCTGAATTTCTCAAAAATGGTTTCAATGAATTTGATTCAAATGGCATATTTTTCAGACATTTTATGGCAAATGAAATATATGTTTTGAATTTTCTACCTATAGGCCATGTAATTCTATTTATTCTTGATGACTTGCAGAACTGGTAAACCGTAAGAGATAGATCAAATCTTACTATATAAAAATGTAGACCTCGTTAAAACACACGTTATGGCCAAATGCGTTTCTTTTTTGGAGTGAACCATTTCGGAGATATTCCTTGTTATTTGTGTGGGTTTTGCAATTATTGTGGCTAGGGTTCAAACCTTTATATAGTTATTGTCAAATGAGGTGTTCGCAAGTTACCTCCACAGGGGCAGAGCGTGACGTCATTGTGCGGGTACAGTGCCAGCACAAAGCACACTGTCTACAGCGCATAGTGTCTCTCGAATGTGTTCACTAGTTCCACACAGTAAAATGCCTGTAGCACAAAAATCGAAATATTTACGTATTGCTGAACTTATACAAGAATTTGGGAGTTAAGTTTTTACTGCAAATGGTGACAACGTTGAACATAAGTTATGCAGAAACTTTATCTACAACGTTCCTACGTCGATTGTACCTGGCCTCCTCTGTGTTGAGATCATGTGACTGACATAACCCTCCCTTCCTATAGTCCAAACCCTGCACCTTTTGGTTCCTGTATGAAATTTCGGACCCTAATTATAACTTCTGTAAAATGGAAGGTCGGTATTCACTTTTTATCTACTTTTGAATGCCTGGGGAACGAAATTTCAAAGGCTTGATATAGCAACCAGTTTTAAAAGATTTGACTATCGCACAAAGCCCACTGTATTGCCATATTCCCCTTGGACCTTTAAGAAAATTAACAATAAGGAAAATGTTTATCTCTAATAATATGAAGTGCATAGTAAAATAAATGTTTGTAAGAATATTTTATACAAAAGTAGAGAAGTTCATGTGAGTACAACACATCAGATTATTCCATATATTGTGATTGTGATTAATATAAATGTGCCCAGAGATAGCTTTACTACACATTTCGTTGTGGGTACGAGGATGAACGAGCATGAGGGACAGACGTTTTAAAAACCTCGTCTACCTGGCCAATAATTTCTGAATGTTGCGTTATAATTCATGTAAGAAAGATAATGAACTACAGCTTTCAAATGACTATTTAGATGGAATATTGTTTGCGTTACTCTATTTACTGAATTTTTCCCTCGATTTTTTGAGGCCATTCAGAAACAGGACACATTTATTTTTATGGGTTGAAATTTTATTACAATTATTTTTCGGTGCTTAAAATTCAGAATCTTCGAACTTCAATGTCACTTTTTTAGAAATAAAAGTTCAACGTTTCTAAAATAGGTAGAACTGCGGGGAAGAGGGGGCAGCTAAAGCGTGTTCATTGGGGGCCAAATGTTATACCAAAAATTAGAAAAGGTGGCTTTAGAAAAGAGGCATCAGGAAAGAAAAGGAGGGAAAAAACGCTGTGCTATTTATTCATCTCATATCCGTTAACAGGAAGCAATCAAGCAAAATGGGTAGACTTTATGAAAAGTTGGAGGGGGAACTAGAAGGGCTTTCACTGCCAGCAATAACGTGGTGCAAAGAGTAGAAATGTAAAGGAAAGTGTTTCAGACCCTGCTTGTTTCAGAAATAATTACTTTCCGCCTGAAGGGATTGAATTATTATGTTAGAATAACGCGGCAGCAAAAACCTACAGCAGCCCTTAGCCTCGAAATTACGCAGCAGTGGGAAAAGTTGAGCCTGCGAAGCTTGATAAAATAAGGGGCATTTCCATTGTCCTTAATTTGCTTAATATCTTAAACTTAAATATGGCTAAAACGGTTCGTCCGTAATGTTGATTTCAAACTGCTTGAATTTTCTGGCTTTTCCTATTATGTTTGAAATCGAAGATTAATTATTGCATTTGAAGATAGGTTCTAATAATAAGTCTGAACTTCAGTGCAGATTCTTTGGAGAAAGTCCTCTTTTCATCTTGATTAGCTTCTGCAATAATTGCTGCCAGCCCTATTTTGACTATGGTTCATTGTTCAACTATTCTTCATGAAGATGCATATGAAAGATCACGTAAGAAACAATACAGATCTGTGATAACTGTTCCTTATTTTGCCACTGGATCTTTATTAAATAGATCGCGGAAAATGTTCTTCCGGTGGTTAGGAGCTTAAATTCCACAAAAGAGAGTGTTACTGATTCTGTGTATTTTAATATTGGGCGATCGCTTTATTAACTTAAGACTCTATTCTGGTTCACTTTGAATTTTATTATCTCTTAGGGACCTTTGATACCAGATAGTTTGATTAATACTACATTATAATGTTATGACTTCAATGAAAATGGCTTCTAGTAATTTTAAGTCATATTTAAATGATCGATATTATATTTTTCCTATGGTTGCAATTATTCAGCATTCAAGTTTCCTAAATACAGGGTGTCCTAAGAGTTATTTTTGAGGGCAAAGATTGGTGTACAGCTAGCTTCTTGTGTGTATCTGTTTTATTTTCTCTACTACGTATAGTAATTTGGGGAAGTATTGTATTCGACTCAAAATTTCGATGTTGAGATTTCACCGGAAGTATATCTGTTTCAGGCCCCCTGAATAAAACAAAATACATATATTTTTAGAAAAAGGTCCATGCATGTGTATGTGTGTGTTTCAGGGATGCCACACAAAGATTTTGAAGAAAATTCGCCGCCCTAAACTATCCTTTACATGGCAAATTTTGATTTTCTTGAAAATGGTTCTAACGATTTTGGTTGAAATGCCATATGTTTGAGATTTGTTGTGGCAAATCAAATGTAGATTTTCAATTTTTTGGCTATAGTCTATTTGGTCTTGTTTGCTCCTGATGACCTTTTGGTGTGAAATCCTTGATAAGTACTTTCTCATACTACATCTCCTCATCATTGAATTGTTGTTAAAGTTAAAATTAATATTACTATAAATATTAATTTTTCATTAAATTCGTAAGAAAATTTAATGAATCCTAATATTACTACTATAATTCTAAAAGCTCCTACAATAGGTCATGGCATAACTGGTAAACCGTAAGAGATAGACCAAATCTTACTGTGCAAGAAATGTAGACCTCATTAAAGCACACAAGTCATGTACAAATGCAGCTTTTTGTGGAGTGAACCATCTCACTCGGTATAGTTAAGCAGGCGTGGCAAGGAAGGCACTATATATGTGAATTTACCCTCCCCCTCGTCCCCACTACTCTCTTTCGACGGCCAGATAGAGCCAACTAAACCGGTTAATTATGGCTTTAGTCGCGTGGCAGTGTTATCAATGTAGTGGTAGCTTGCATTTGCAACATAAGCGAACGACGAAGATTTAATCGGGACTGAGAGAACAATTTTTTTTTTCATTTCCCTTGCCATATACGAAACCACTGATATTAAAGATCCATTTACATATGATTCTTTGGTGGTCCAAGATGAACCGCTATCGGAATTAACTAACCTTCAAAGCAACACATCCTTTCGCAGTTCAGCAAAACATGCTTTAGATTTGTACACATCGCTGCCGAAAACATTTCCCAAGCTGCGCCTTTTTGCAAGCAAATTATGGCCATGCTTGGTACTACTTATCAATGTTAACAACTATTTAGTACATTGACAATGAACAAGAGCCTACTACGCAGTACATTTGTACATAAAGTACATTTTAAATAATTTCAATAAACTTTAATATAAATTATGTCGTTTATTTAAATGTTTTAACCAGCATATGGGAACTCATAACAACTATTGTATAACAAAACAAAGGTAATAAACATGTTAATTCTACAGAAGTGCTTTTGTCAAGGTTTGGCTAGAGTCAGTAATATGGTGAGAGAGCGGGTTCTCACACAATGCCAATATGAGCCGTCTACGTCCTTCACTCATATTCTCTAGTGCCATTAATCCTCTTTGTGCTTTCCTAGCGAACTCTTGAGTTCAAAAGTATGCATGTGATTACGTAACAAAAGACGTTTCGCTCGAAACCCGAACGACCGCCAGTGTGGCACACATCACCAGTTAGTTTACGTGGCTAACGAGAAAGACAGGCTGCCGCGTGAATCGGAGTTACATAGTAATGGTAGTCTGATACCTGGCTATCAATGTATACCATCATGATAAAGCTGTACCTTTGTATGAATTTAACGGGCGAGTCTTTTGTTTGTTTCAGAATGGGTATATTAGGCGATTGTGGTTTTACTTCGCTGGGCCATGATCAGACTAGGAGAATTACGTCACTGCAGTTTGCACCGTAGCTGCCTTTTTCGTTAGCCACGTTTGTTTACCTTATAGATAGAGGGAAATAGGAAGGGCCACCCTGTAGTTACGTATAATGTAATGAATCGAATGTTTTCTGAAATGTCTGCACTCAGAAGTGTTTTATAACGTCAGCTACGATATACTTTCCTAATTCAGTTCGCTTTCACCTGAATCAATGCTCAACACTATGGGAGAGCCAAAAGTTGAAGCGAAAGCAGAAACTCTCGGTACCCTGGAGGTACAAAATTTTACCTCATGCTAATGCATTTCTTCGGCAAGCATAGCTTAGCAGTTTCGCTGCGGGAACCGAACTCTCCCTTACCTGTGTGGTGCCCGTTGGAAGTTGTGGGAATAAACTCTACAGCGTGGTTGGGTGAGGTCACTTGTTCCATGGTGGCTTCTACTGTGTGTAAAATACCTCGCACCCCGCAACCACTCTACGTTTGCTTTTATAAACCGACGCCACTTTGTGGTGCTTTAAACAAAATTCATAAGAAATACCCTACGTTAAATCTGAAATATAAAAATGAAGATGATTTATTACGAAAGTCGGTAGAAGTACAACATAAACGCACTAACTGTAAATTAGTTTTCTGGGGTTATATCAAGAGTATGTTATGTCTAAGGAACGGATGTTTCAGGTTACTAAAGCACTGCTTTAGGTGTTTGATTAAGGAACCGTGGAACGAGCGTGAGCGAAAAATTAACAAATTGAAGATTTTTAGGTTTAAGTATATAAATGTTCCCCGGATCTTCAGTCATATATTGGTAGCCATATTTTTGGTGCTTACCACTTTTAAAGGTCTAGTGCCGGTTTAAAATGCCATGTATGCTATCTTTCAACGCAAATTATGCTTAAATTTTCGTCAGTTTTTGAACAAAATATGGGACAAAACGCGCTCCAAAAGAACCAAATTCAGGGGAAAGGAGTGGTTCAGTGGCAAAAGAAGGAAGGTGTAACAAACAGGTAATGTGACTCATGATCATGATGCATGTGTATAGAAAAACTGGTTTTTCTAGACTTTACACATTTAATACACTATCTGCTCCAAGCGCATTGAGCTATGTTCCTAGAATATTTCCAATGCAACTTCAACTTTAATCTTTGGTTTCAAAACCTTAGAATATGTTCTTTAAAAAGATAAAAAACAGAAAAAAAGTTTTAAAGATATTTTGAATCTCCATCAAAGCAAAGAAATTAATTACTTTAAAAGTAATTAAGTAACTATTTTTTCTTCCTACCAGAGACTGATTGAGTTTGTTGGGCAATTAGGTATTTTAAAATAATAAAACTGTGATATTTTAGTTTTTGATGCGCGTAGAATCTTTTGAATATTAAGGCATTTTTTGCATTTTTAATACATTTAATAGTTAATTTTCTCAAACTATGGAACAGATTATGCTGGAACTTTGTGTGGTAGTTTATAACATAGACATATACTATTGATTTTATGCCTACCAAAGCATACAAAATTCAAAATTCAGTTCCAGGGTCCCTTAAGTGAAGCAGTTTTGCTTTTTTAATCCAAAACATATTTTAGATTATAGTAGAGGTTTAATAAATATGGAAAGTATAACACAGAATTCAACTCATAATGCTTATAAAATGTACTGCAACATGTACCTAGATTTGCTGAATCTCGTTTTAAGTTGCTAGCATAGAACTATAGAAAAGGAAAGTGTCAGCAATTAAAATAAGTACTAAAAGTTTCGTCCACGTGTTTCCTCGTTGCAGTAAATTAGTAAATATCGTTCTAAATTCTGAACCATCAAGTTCTTTCTGTAATCTCTCAGAATGACCATGAAGGCAGAAAATGATCTTTCAACCTCACATGACATCATGGGTACAAATTTCATCAATGACATTCGGCATACTCAAGGAACAACAGAACAATGTTGTTCCTCTAGAAGATGGTGCAGACATTCGTTTTATTTTTTCAAACCCTATATTGCTCTGGAGTACTTTCTTCAGCCTCACCAACGGGTGCTGGTACTTCTTTTTCGAGAAGTGAGTCTATGACACCATAAGGATCATTCCGTTGTAGGGTTAAAGATTCCAAGCGATTAATTGCTTCTGGAATATCACAGAAACGTACCTCAAGCCTAAACTTATGAATCCGTTGTGGTGCATTTTAAGCAAATCTTTACAGAGGAAACGAGTGTATTCACATTTGGAAAATGTTCTCCGGTGGAGGGCATGCGCCAGACACATGGCGTTAGGAATCTTGGGATACAATTTTATTCTGCCAGTACCTCCCCAGGTAGTACTATTTGTCCATAAAAGTAACAATTTGTCATCTTGGTCCTTGTTGACCACAGTACCCATAATACGTACTTAATAATGCAAATTATGGATGGTTTTATCCAACACTTGTATAAAAGAAAATAGGGGTTTTCTACTGTATCATGGCCCACTTCTCCATAACATTGGTGATTAAATAGTGCGTTTGTGCGTGCGCGCGAGTGTGAACAGCGTAACTAAAAAATTATATACTGGATAAATACCAATAGGAAGGGAGAGGTACGTAAGGGATCCGGTACTGAAGCCAGGCTTATTGTACCTATGTCCTCAAAAACATATTTCTGGAGGAAGGATGAGGTGAGAAGAGACACCGGGCGGCCAGATCAAGATTAACGGCAGAGGTACCTAAGGTTTCCCAAGTTTGACTTCTCAAAGTCTTTAGCTCTTCCGGGGCCACCTCAGGTGAGCCTGAGCGCGGGATCCAACGCCCCTAGAAGCCGCTTCCTTTTCCACGGACGAGGGACGAAAGGTGGTCCTGTGCGCATATTGTCCCTGCCAAACTGCACCTAACGCCTTCGCTGACATTTGCGACCCTGATAGAACAAACGGGATGAAAGATGAATATAATGATTAATGAAACGAAATGGAAGGACAGGAAATTCGGGGAATCTAGCTATCCTTCCCAGCATTCGCCTGGCGACCCGGGGAAACACCCGAAAAATCCATGGGTCAGGAAGGTCGGCCACGGAAATCGAACCAGCGACCTCCCTAATGCGAGCCTCACACGTTACCACGGAGCCATCTTTCTCGGTCTATAAATACCAAAGTTCTTTTTCCAAAGATCCGACACCAAGATTTAAAAACCCACTTTCAAACACAAACTACCGCTTAGATGGAACCTTTCTCAAAATTTTGATTTTCTTATAAATAGCTCCAAAGATTTTGATTAAAATGTAATAGAGTTAACACCTTTACATAGCAATGTAAATATGTATCTTGAGTTTTCTAGAAATATCCTATGAAGTCCTGTTCATGTGGGACGAAACTTATATAATTGCATAAAACGAGTCAACATAAGATAGAGAGAACGGCTTGCAGCACGAAAATGTACACCTTATTAAAACACAATTTATATGAGATAACGTTTCTTTGGTATCAGCGTTATCCGAGATATCCTGTTATTGTTTAGTGTTTTATTTATACCACGACGTGGCCATATTGGCGGCCTTTTCTAACATGTTGTTTGTAGGCAATGATGTCAACTCGCATACACTCGGTTTTGGGTATTCTGTACATTAGATCACATATATACTCACACTCTTAGTCACAATTCCCAACTCTGAGGAGGATAGGAATAATCTTGGCTACAGAAAAATCCCCATCCTCCAGCCGGGAATGGAACACGCTACCTCTCACACAACAGGCAGGTGGTCTTCCAAATGAGCTAAGAGGCCAGCTCCGTTACTGTTGGTTCTATTTTTACTTTCTCTACTGCTAAGTAGAGGAAGTATTGTATTTCACCCAAAAATTCGATGTCGAGATTTCACCGGAAATATATGTTTTGAGACCCCCTGAATCCAAAATAAGCATTTTTTTAAAATGGTCCGCGTGTGTGTGTGCGTGTCTGTCAGTCAGTGGACAGCTTAACTCAAAAACGAAAAGTCGGTTAAAAACCGAAGTGGGTATTTAAGTTTAAGGATGTGACAGGAAGATCTTGAAGAAAGTAGCCCACCCTAAACTACCCTTTACATGGAACATTTTTCCAAAGTTTTGACTTTCTTGAAAATGGCTCTATTTTAATTAAAATGGTATATGTTTAAGATATTTGTATGACAAATGAAATGTATATTTTGAATTTTCTGACTATAGGCTATGTAGTCCTGTTTACTCTGGATGACTTTTGAATAACTCGTAAACCGTAAGAGATAGACAAATTCTTAATGTAAAAAAATGTAATCTCACTAAAACGCACAATTATGTCCAAATACATTTTTTGGTAGAGTGAACCGTTTCAGAGATATTCCTTGTTATTTGTGTCAGCTTCGGAAAAAAAAGAAACTTTCGAGAAATGGATCATCCTTGTTCACTTTTTTATATGTGAAGCATGCAAAGAGAACGGGATCTCCAAGCTTTAAAAGATTTGACTATCACTCACAGCCTACTGTATTCTAATATTCCCCTTACACCTACAAAGAAATAAGCAATAAGATAATTTGTACAAATGCTTATCTCAACTAACACGAAGAAGACAAAGATATGAGTTTGTAAGAATGGTAAGTACAAGAGTAGAGAAAGTCATGTGAGTGCAACACATCAGATTTTTAATGCTAGGATTTCATATATGTAATATATTATACTTGAGTACCTGAGTTGAGGTATTGCTAAGTCACATTAACTTCCGTTCACCTAGAAGTACGCAAGTAACTGTAAAATACAATGTATAAATTTGTCATTTTTATCTATCACTCGTACGTTATATAGCAACGATTGTGCGTTGGTTCTGCTAACGATGAAAATTCCAAAGCTCATTTAATCCCTTTACAGCTCATCAAGATCTGTTTCAGCCTCACAGTATGAAACAAAGTGACTGGGTAGCAGTATCCCCTTGTCGTGGCAATGATAACACAATATAAAAGCATTTTAACCGAAAACGACCCTCGGAAAGAATTTACTAACACGTTTTTCACATTTTGTGGGATATCAGCGCCACGCCTCCCTAACCGCCATCTTCCTTTGTATCTGAAATAAATGCAGGGTCCCTTAAACCCTATAGCGAGCCGGAAATGAAATTACAGTTTCATGTTAAAGTACACTTTGTCTTGGCCAAAGAAAATACCATGGTGTCTGTTCACGCGATTTTATCGTTAGCAGGGGTAAAGATAATTTCGATACACTCTTGTAACAGTTTTATTTCCTGGATACTTCCTTTCTCCTCTGCCCACCATTTTAAACATATCCTGTAACAAACACGTAACAGAATTTTTAAACAAACAATTACGTTCATACTTTATTTCTGGAATGCCTTACAACTCTTCTTTATATCTTGCAGGAAATTTCTTTACACTATCCATTTTCAATTTTTCTCTACACAGAGTTGAAAATGGATGTTAGACTACTTAATAAGACATACCAATAAAAACTTTTTCAGTGCTTACACACACAGGCGGAAAGACAGTATCAGACTGAAACATTCATTGCCATAGCCGTGATTTGAACCACGGATCTTTGGTTTGTTCCATTGTTCTAATAAACTGAGCGGCCATGCCAACATGCTGGCACCGCATTATGACTCATAACCTATTGATACCGGTAAAGCACAAGGTGTTCTCAAATTCATTTTAATATAATACCGGAAGAGCACAAAAGTTTTGAACCTTGAAACACTCTGGAGGAAATAAAACAAAATATCCGCCTGGAAATTGCCAAATTGAAAATCGCCAAAATCACGCTCCTTGGCTGCTAATTATCAAAAAAAAAAAAAAAAAAAAAAAAAAAAAAAAAAAAAAAAAAAAAAAGGGGGGGGGGGAGTAAAATTGTGTTCCCGTATATACGGGCGTCAAGTGATGACTCGAAAAAAATTGGCCCTACAACTCAGAACCTAGTTGTTCATGAAGCACCCCTTCATCATGATAATTTTGACATGGTGCGCCATTAGTGGAGAAAGGTTTCTCAGAGCTCAGCCACCTGCGATTTCTATATCCGGAGTAACTTAAACCAGAAAGAGTACAAGACAAATCCAAACATCCTGAAAGAATTACAACAAAATACCTGTGAGGAAATTGCTAGCATCTCTTAACTGAACTACAGCGAATGATGGATAGTTTCCTAAAGAGGTATCAAAAATGTATGGACAACAACGATGACCAGTTTCAACATCTCTTTTCATAAAATTGGTAAGTTAAGCCTTTATATATATTGTGTGTGTGTTTGTGTGTGTGTGTGTGTGTGTGTGTGTGTGTGTGTGTGTGTGTGTGTGTGTGTGTGTGTGTGTGTGTGTGTGTGTGTGTGTAAAACGTTATTTATAGAAAATCCTAATAATATTGACTGTTAGAAAGTATAACTTTAGTGACAATAATCTCATTTCAGATGCCTATAAAGTCATTCTTTGGTAAAATTCGATGAATAAAGTTTCTTCCTCGTCTTTCACATTAATAAACATGTTACGTCCAACATAATCAAAGACGCATACTCTTCAATAGTCATATTTTCAATTGGTATTTTAACACTTGTAAAGCACACTTCTTTCTATGCTATTACTCCAACTATTGTTCTCACATAACTTCATACAGAGGTATTTTAGACGTGGAGAATGGCCTTGCTAGTGCCTGCTCGAGCGACATCATGCAAATTGATGGGGTAATGTCTCTGTTCCCTTCCTTGAAATAAACAAGACACTACTGATTATGCAAGTGGGCACTATGGTTAATCACTTACTGTTCCCGATATTTAATGCACGGAAGTCGGAGGGATTCTAACCTCACACCCCTATAGTCTTATAGATACAAAAGTGAACTCGACCATAAATTACTGCGCAGCTATTAGCCATTCGCCACTTATAACAAATATCTGTACTATAGTGTCTGCATATATTCTTTAGTTCTTATACTGCTCTGTTAAGTCTTCCTTCTTAATCTTACATTTCAAACTGACATTAGCAAAGAATATTGTGTTTTCATTCAGTTTTATTCCAGGGCAGATTGCCGTTCCACTTTTATTACTTCATTTGTATAATTATCATCACTCTATTATTCGAGTTCGTGCGAACTTTCTTTACTCACCTTTACTAGTGGAGAAGCTTTACTTCGAAAGTACGGATCACGAAAGGGGCAAACACGTTACAAGGTAGAAAATCCCTCCGCACTCAAAAAGAAGCATACAGTAGAAAGACGAAAATATGAAGACATCCCTTTATTGGCACAATAAAAGTGCACTAGGCAGCTTATAGCCAAATATTTAACTGCACAGGAAAGTGGTTCCTAAATGTACAATATTTACGTATTTAAAACAGAACCTCTCAAGCCTTATAATCGCGCCGGGTGCAATCCAAGGTGCAGAGGTTTCGTGCACTGTACATCGTGGCGACTCGGTTAAGCTCGACTCGAATCACGCGCTGCAGTGTGTGTTAGATGCCTTGCCTATTTAGTGAACAAGATACGTGCACTACAACTACTTAATAATGGAGCAAAGAATGCCGAAATCCATTTATGTAAATCAGAGTGGGAACGTTCTTATTTTTGAAAGCCGTGACCATGGAGTCAAATGCCTCATCTACAGTACACTAATTACGCGTGTAAGAAAATCATCTGTTGAAAGGCATCGTAACAGCGTACACACAGAAACGTATGGTACAATACTAAGGGACACTTGAGAGGATAAAGATACTGCTACATCTTGCACGGGAACACTCTTCATTAAAAGAATGGCGTTTGTAACAGTGCTTTCCAGATCATTAAATAAAAAGACCATATTTTATGATAAAAAGCCAAATTAACCAGTTGAACGCTAGGCTTCACACGTAAACATTACACAATGAGGAAGAAACAGCGTTGAAGGTGTGAAACAAAAGACGACAAAGCGAGCAAGACAGGCGTAAGGAATGAGCGAGTGGACGTTTGCACCGAGGTCACTTTTCATAGTCGCATTTTGCACCTTGCACCGTAAGATGCACCCTGAGAGGCCCTGCTTTAGAAGCATGTGCAAACAAATAGAAACCTCATTACATTTCTCTAACTCATAGAATACACGTTCAAGGAAAAGAACACGGTATAGTACCTGCCTAATAGCAGTTTCTCATGATCTCTCGGTCTTATGTGAACATCCCGATTTCGAAATAAGCTGAAAAATTTCACCATAAATTACCGTGAGTCCGTAACTCTTTGATATACTATAATTTGTAAGTTTAAACAACACTAAAAGTTAACGCATTAAAGAGACACCTAGTAGACGCAACAAGCCTATAATTTGGTAAGACTGGGTATGAAAGTATTAAAGGGACATTCAATAAAATGTACAAGGACATAACAATTTACTGAAACTCTATAAATCAGAAATTTAATAACCAGAGCGCGATTTGTATAAGAGGGAATAATAACCCATTAAAAGAACACCCAATAAAAACACGAGATTATAATAATTTACATAAACTTTCAATTAAAAAAAAAAAAAAAAGGAATATTAGCAACACTCTCAAAAAAAAAAAAATCGCAGGCGAATTACAATTCCAAAAATAGTTCAATATTGTTGCCGAGTAGAACATAAAAAACTGGCTTCATGTTTGTGTAAACCTATGTTTTGTATCATCTGTTGTTTACACGAAAGAATAAATAAAGATGGTGAGGATAAAATGTTTTACTTAGTTTCTTTGTACGTACCAGTACTCCATTAATCACGCAACAACTGTGCATCTGTGGCTCCTCGTTCTTGTGAATTGGGTACTTTTAATTTCATATATGTTTAATAAGGCGAACTTGCAACGAGCCAACGATAAGAGCCAGCAAAGCCATCAAATGGAAGTTACGACAGGCACCATTTTAATGTCATTAAACGAACTATGTACACTTTCGTTGAATAGACAATTACTCAGCTCCTTTCACTGTATCGTCCCAACTTAGATGAAGTCACAGATGACGAATAAGAGAATATATATGCACCTCTAACAAATAAATCACAAACTATGAGGAAAATAATTACTTAAAGAAAAACATTTAACATATCACGTGTTTAAAACGGGCTAAAAATTGCCACATGATTTTTCATAGCCTCATACAGATTCCTAACGCCATACAAATTGTCCTGAAAGTTTGTGATTGTAAACTTTTAGTAGCTATGAAAATAAGGACAAGGAAAGGAAAAACTGGGGCACATGCAGCAGATAAGCAATGTAGGGAGCAGAGGTTTTGGAGAAAACTCACACAACAGTTCAGACCATTTTCAGTGCAATAAAATTGTTAGTGACTTTATGTAAATTATTCATGCATCAATTCTGAAGTTTCTAATTCATCGGAAAGTTAGTTTACCCTTTCGCTGCCAAGCTAAATGCTATACTACTCCTTAAACTACCAGGCTACTTCCCCTATATGGGGAAATGTAAGGTTCTACACAAAGCTTTGCACTCACCTCAATTTTAAATATGTTGAGTTGAGATTTTTTGCAGTCACTTCTGAAATTTTTAGTTACGTTTATACACACTTTTGAGAACATTACTCTAGTACATATTTTTAAAAATAAATTAAAAATGTTTAGTTTTAAATTTTAATTTTCTACCTTCAGTTTATTTTTGACATCATAATTATTATCGCAAACCAATTTTGCTTTCGCCTGTCAATTAATCATTATATTTTTTATAAAATTACAACTTTTGGAACATCTATGTTTAAAATCGCTGAAATGAACACGGTTAATAGTATGAACTGCAATTTAGAGTTTTTTCTTGGCGAATGAAATTAAACACTTATGTTCCAAAAAGCTTCATGTTCATGATTAATTTCATCTTGTCAGTTGGTATCCAGTTCATCTTTATCCTGATCTGTGGCACCTCTTGCAGGAAATTGCGTAGAACACACAGGATTGTTTATTTCGTTTATGTCACGTCTTCATCACTAAGAGAAATATCACCACAGCTGTCACTTTCCAGCAATGCTGCCGCAATTTCGTCTCCTGTCAAAGATTTTTTTATTTCAGTATACTATTCTTTAATAGTCATTAAGCAAACTCAACGAGAAATCACTGTATGTAGAGTAAATAATTAAGCTCTGCACGCAACAACCTACAACACGTGTTTACTGCTCTCTTCTTCTAGTACGCTGAAATGCCCGACGCGTGTCAACCTCAGAAAGAAAAATTAATTGTACAGGAAATGCAGAGATTAACAAGCAAACAATGATACCAACACACAGTTTATATATCGTAGATTAGATAGAGGTGGACACATGCCCTTCTGTTGCATAATTTTTAAATTATTTGAATGCGGAAAACCAACCTCGGTGGATTGGATTGGATCGGATTATGGCATTATTCAAAGGCAATTGGCATCAGATTTCATCGGATCTTGGCAGCCAAAGGGTTAAAATCGATTGCATAAATTTGTACCGAACTACAAAGGGACAGAAATCTCTAAACTGAATGTACTCGTATATAGATATCTTTGTAGAAGCTCTCCTGCTTACACCCTCACAGTTTCCACAATAATAAGGTACCTATCCGTTTTCTTTAACTCTGTTGTTTATACTTGTAGTAATGTAATTAAGTCCCCAACAATTAGGAGACATATCTACACTAATTTCCTTTCGGGTATAGGTTAAGGAAATCACAATTACAATGTCCGCCCATACTTCATAGCTGGTTCCGTGTATATGAAGGGATCTTTCGTCCGTTACCAGCATTAGGTATCATAATATATCACGAAATTCCATTAGATATAAGAAGTAATGGTAATTACTTACCGCTAAGAACTTCTAGATCATGAGATGATAATTTCATAAGCAAAGCAGAGTGAAATAAGTTAAATTTATGCTCGACTATGTCATAACGTAGTGCTTATACGCGATTGTAATGGTCCTCATTATATCCACCTCTTCATTATGACATTGCTAACCACCAATAAAAATGCAGCACTTCATAAAGACACTTCTAACCTACCAATCAAAGGTGCAAGAGTTCATAATGACTGCTAATCCACCAATCAAAGGTGCACCTGTATATCACGACACTGCTAAGCACCAATCTACACAACATATAGAACAACAAAACTTACAAATTAACCTTGATCTTCCATAGACTTCCAGTATTGCATAAACCAAAGCCCCGCAAATTAATTTCAAACTTATTAACTTCTTACTCAACCCAACCTTTAAAAGAATAATTTGAATCCTAAAGAGAGAACAAAAAATTTAAACCCCTCTTTAGATTTAATGGTATGATAGTTATATTATCCATACATAATGCACAATAAACAAGTTATATATGAAATACAGTCATACAAAGATTGCCTTTTTCTGAGCTCTTGACAGCTTAAGCCTACGTTCTTTACATTATGCATTCATTTTAACATATGGGCATTATTTTTGTCTTCCTATCTTTTCTAATAAACTAACTACTCTTACCCGTCAATAATTCCGGCATCAGTTCAACGCGAAAGGAGAAGGTTCAGACACTAATGATTATCAAGGAATTAGCATTATTAACTCTTAACATTATCAAGCCTTATTCCATAACTTAGATTACCTAAAGGGTGGAGGGTACTTTGTGACCTCCACTTGTAACAAAATAAGTGAGAAATTTTTAAAACAAATTTATTTTTAAAAATGGGTATTACACCTTGTCATGTTTATAAAGGTAATATTTAACACTGTTTAACTATTCCTCTTTTACATGAATTGCACTAGATATTATGACAATCCTTATCACAGAACTTATACTACCAACGGAGGAGACCATCGCTGGTAACAAAATATGTCAGCAATTTTAAAGCAAATTTACTTTTAAACTGTGCACTATATCTTATCATATTTATAAAAATAATATTTAACATTGTTTAACTATTCCTTTCCGCCTTTCTTACGTGAATCGCCTTATAACGACGAGGAATAGTTTATGACCACCTTGACATTTCATTGTTTCTCAAAAAGACCAACAATGAAAAATGCTAAACAAATACGCAATTCCATAATATAAACAGTGATTGTCAATAATTATTAACTACATGCATTTAATCAAAAAAATAAAAGAAAAAAATTTAAAAATTACGAAAGGTGGGCACAAAGTAGCCTCCTCTTGGCAATGTTGGGTGTAAAATATATTCCAATATAATAAATAATGGAATTAAAACATTTGCAGAAGTATTGACTTTGTAGAACCAAATTAATGTCTTTAGGCAAGGCAGATCATGCACAGATAGTGAGTGTACTTACATTAAAACAAATAATGGAGAAAAGAATAGAATATAATTTTGAGACACATGGGATTCGTAGACTTGGAACAGGCATTTGACGCTGTAGACAGGGAACTCTTATGGGAAATGTTGACAAAAAGAGGAAATCTTAGACATTTGATTGAGGTAATAAAGAGTTAGTATGCAAATAAAAAATGTGTTATTAAAACTAATTCTGAAAATGACACAAGAATTCAGACAGACCAGGGCGTCAAACAAGGTTGTAGTTTATCTCCCATATTGTTTAATGTTATGCATGCACGATATGATACGATAGTTGAAGGAAACGATTAGTAAAGGTATTAAGACAGCACGAGGATGATATCCGAATATAATTTTATATGCTGACAATATCAGAAATAAAATAATAATACAAGATAGCAAAACAGAAAAGATTTCGTTTGACTATTTAGATATGATAGTTTCATATGATAAAGAAGAATATAGTGGCTTTAAATTTAATAAACGTTTAAATATTTGGAACGTTAAAGAAAACCGCGAAAAAATAAACAAGGAAAGAAACACAAATAAAACTGTATAATGTGATGGCGCCGGCCGTTTTATTATATGGTAGTGCACCATGGACTGTGGACAAAAGGAGCTTAATAAGAATTGAGTCAGAAGAGCTGAGATATTCAAGATCAGTAAAGGGGAGTAGGCCACCAGGCAGAATTTCAAAAGAAACTATTAGCGAAGATCTAAATATTGAATGTGTACCTAATGCATTGACACGTTATAGAGATAATTCGTTAAATCGAACGAATGTTTCATTGTTACTCGTAACAATGAAATATCACCCCACAGGAATTCGAGAACTAGATAGACCGAGGAAGGGATGAAAGATAGTGTGAGACCAGAACTAACTTAAGGTCTAATCCATGAGAGGAAGAAGAGTTTTAAGGCTCAACATGAGAGAGGTCGGGCCATTCTTTCTCTATCCGAATACATACCCGAAGGTATTGATTGGTAGGAATCTCATAGATGCGAGAAATAAGCATGGCCGGATGTCTGGGATCGAATTATCCACTCACTTTTCCGAATAGCTGGTCTCACAGCTTAGACAACCCGGATGACGCTAATTACCTTGACGACTCCAAAAGGCACACCTAAGTAGCAGGTAAAATACATGCATCAGACATTTAACAACATTAGCATGAAATGATGGCAAATTTTCAATTTACATAAACAAATTTTAAAATGTCACACTAAACAAATTCTACAGTTATTTGTCTGCCAGATTACTACCCATGGGACGAAAGTCGAGATAATATAAACATCCCAGGTTAAACTGAGACAAAAAGTAATAGTCACCACTCTTTCCATTACATCATTATTATTAATAATTTTATTCATCTCCTGCGAACCTGCAATGAAGCAGGTACAACAAAACAGCTGTTATCTTCTTACACTTTCACATTTAATACTTGTGCTGTATAAATTACGGACTACTTTCTACAGGAGCCAGGTTGGTGTGAAATACGAGCACACCGAAGAAAACCAATCAAGGAAGGAAATTTCTGGTTTACCCTGGTTTCTAGTTTCCCTCTCCGCCCTGGGGAGCAGTTCCAAGTGACGAGGAACTTACTTCTGCGGTAGCTACCCTATTCGTTGACATTCCAAAGGCCAAATAAATTGGTTTGTGCACCGAGCTATCACAGTCCTTATTAGGGGCGCTCGCTGGGGAGCACTCAAAAGCATGTCTTAATCTGAGTTTGATGTAGCATATTAGCAAGACTATTGCCAGGTGTTGACGTACAGTTCCTGTATGGATGTACGTATTCATACAAACAGAGTTAATTTATCTTCCAAATAATCACTCAACATTTTATAAATATTATTTCCATGCTGGTTTGTCAGTCGCGCTCACAATCAGTAGGAAATCACTTCTGTAGCTGCTAAGAACGAATTGAACTAAAAGATGTTTCTGGAAGTTTCTAGTCCTCTTGGGACAAAATAAAGGACATAGCCTTAGAAACAAAGGCTTGTGTAATAATAATGGAAGCCACCTGTAACTTCAAAGTTGAGAAAAAATATAAGTGAAAACCGAGGTAAGTTAGCTATAATGTGTGATCCAGTCAACTGATTTTTGGGAGATATTTGTAGAATTAGCAATTTATCCAAGTTCGATGACGGCTCGACTTTCGAAGCACCAAAAAGACACAGCTCTGTTACAAAATACCGTTTCTGCTACTTGTACCAGTGTTTTGTACGTAGTTACTAAGACTGATTAATGACGTCACTCAAGCTGCCATATAGTGAACTTTCACCTTCCCTCTACATTGTAGGCATAACTCTCGAGGGTGTCCCCCTTAATGGAGAACAACACGTAGGCGGGCAGGTCGGTAGGTGGGTATTTCGGCAGATAAGGTAGGTAGGTGAGGTAGATTAGGTAGGTAGGTAAGTTAGGTAAGGTAGTATAGGTAGGTAAGGTAGGTTGGGCAGATAGGTAGGTTAGGCTGGTAGGTAGGTAGGTAGGTAGGTAGGTAGGTAAGCAGGTAGGTAGGTAGGTAAGGTAAGTTAGGTTAAGTAGGTAGGTAAGGTTGTCCACTGTTTTAATAAAATCGAATAATAATATTTTCTGTAGGTGTAGTAACCTTGAATTTGCAATATTTGCTCATTAATGTAGAATGCAGCTTTACAAAGCTGCGGATGGCTGGCATGCTCTCTGAACAGCAAGGGAAGCATATATGACAAATTTAATTCTCATATCATCTATTTAGGAACGCCTGAGAACTAGGTGACAGTTCAGGCAGTTGTCACTGGAGTTGGGTATTTACTTTTGTGATAGTACCAGGCCAGGCCACATCTCATGTTAAGAATCGTGAGCACATTATTTCATTTAAAGTCGTGAATTGGGAGTAATTCGCGAGTTGTTTTGCTTCTTGTATGAGTGCTCTTCAACTGTGGAAATTTGAACACTTGGCAAAGAAAATGTAGGTTAAGATATGAGCGGATTATGTGATGAAGGTATGTGACAGTGACAATCACATCCGAGAGGTTACGAAATGAATCAGAGCCATAACAGTAGACAAAACTGATTATCCGTGCCGTTATTTTAATGGAAACCAAAATAAACTATTCTGTGATCGATAAACTAAACGCAAGAATCTTCCAAAGGTGAAACTTTCTCTAACAAGCAATATGTATTAAAGCAAAACCTCCAAAGCGCGTACTCAGTTGTACAACGAACATAAAAACAGGTATAAGACATTTCAACATCGAAGTTTTTTTAAAAAGAAAAGTGAGTATAGAATTTAGCGGTTATGAAGATTTAAATAGCATTTATAAGGCAACCATAAAACGCAACTGTTTTTGTAATCACACAATATGCGAAAAACAACCAGAAATATTTGGGATAAATCCAGGAATAGAATTGTCATTGAATAATTACGAGTAATTAGCAGTATGAGTATAAGCTCTCAGCTGAACAGCAAGTGAAAAAGAACAGAGCTTTACTTTCTCATTTTGTAGGGGCTGTACGTTTTCTAGGAAAACAGGCACTTGTTTTTCATGGTCACAATGGGAATGAAGAATCTTCAGAGGCAATTATATTGAATATTTAAATGAATTAGCGATATATTTCTCTGAAGGTGCGCTTGGAAAATACTGTTTTTCGTGCAATTTTATCTGATATTCAGAATTACTTCATTTCAAACGTAAGTGCCACCACGACACATTGAATTAAAAACTTTCTTTGTTTCACTGATACTAGAAGAATCTCCTGACATTAATAGTGAAGAACAGCTCTGTGCCGTTTGTTATTAAGCGCTGACGTAAATATTGAAGAGACGTTTATTCGATTTACAGATTTAAGTTCCGACAAAAAAGATATTATCTTTTGAATCATGCTCTCAGAACTATCGAATATTTATTTCAGAACATGATAACATGAAAACTGCGAAGGACAATTCTGTTTAAATTGGGTCATATTTTAACGAATTCTTTGGGTTAAATACCTGAGTCTGATAGTCACGCTACATCACTGTTAGGTAGGAATAGCGATGCGATAAACTAAAATCATTATCTGATATGTCTTGCTTACCATGCCGTTCGTCAGAAAGTGCCTACCATGTGAAGTGTATTTGTGATAAGTCACAATACGTATTGATTTCATTGAAATTGATTCCGAAAACTAGGAAGGAGTATACTGTGCTTTCCGGCCACCTTAATGGCAATGCTGGAAGCTAAAGCTTTGAGATTAAGCAATATAATAGAAAAGCATAATCATCGTGGAAGTAAAGTTTAATTTCTGTATAAACTGCGTGAACGTCTTCACTGCATCACATGCCTTTATTTTCTCGGTTTGTTCCTCAGATACAACTCATCACCGAATTTTTAAAAAACTTATTTCTTCTTTGGTACTTTCGGAGTCCTAAATATCAAGTAGAACTCAAAGTAGTAAACGTATAACAAATAAAAATGCAGAAACAGATAAAAGGTAAACAGAAGGGATAAAATCAGAAACAAAAGTGAACAGCACTCAAGAGAAGACATTATCTTTTCGATGGAAAACTCCAGTACCATTTTTCTTCTGTGTGACACGTAACAAATGGGTGCTTCGTATTCAACAAAAACGTCCCCAACTTCGCGTATCAACACAGGACAAACACTGCATGAAAATGTAGAAGGTGCTTTGTACCCAATGCCAATTCACTTCGACAGATCGAGGTGGCTCAGATGGCAAGAGTTGTACCTCGCATCGGACCAGTACCAGGTTCAGATAGCAAGGAATGGCCAATCCACTACTGCTTACCCATCACCAGAGATACACGTTTCGAGACACCCTTAATACATACAAAGAAGCACTTTATAGAAAGGTCCGAATATATTTGTCTATCCATCAACAGCATAACTTTAAATTAAAAAAAAAAGAACCCGACGTGCTGCACTAACATGACTTTCTCTACCTTTGTAGTAACTATTTTTACAACTCTTATTCCACTATCCCGTTTAGGGGTGGTATGATATATGATACCTCGAGACTACATTAAGCTTTTGTGGGTTTTTTAATCCTACCATCTATACAAACTAGACAACAGAGAGAAAAGCAATACGAGCGTAGAATGCAGAAGGTATCAAATATGATACCACCGGCCTGTCATGAGTTTAACACATTCACAAAGCGAGAAAAAAAAATCCAAAACCAGAGGTATCATAAATATGATACCAAACAACACAGGAGGTTCAGTTTATTACGATATGTGTGTTCTTTTAAAGTATTTCTGCATTGCTATTATGGGCAATTGAATTAATGCTACCGAGTAATACACATGTACAAGGTGTCCCAGAAGAGAAACACCGACAATGCTTAGTATGTTGTGTGCGTTGGCAAACTGATTGGTTTTCAAATAGAAACTCCTGGCCGGAAATGCACGGTATGGGCGCTGGAGAGCTTCCAAGTTTGAGAACGAGTGGTTATGACAATGTGTTAACATTCCTTGTGTTATCTTAATACCGAAGGTATGCAACCCTCTAGCCATCTGTGTTACTGGTATGAACGACCTGAACCTAATACCACTCCTGCGACGGCCTACTTTGCTCCATAGAGTCCTTAATCGATGGATTGGTAGGAGTGGACCAGTTCCAAGGGCAGCACGATCACCGGATCTGACACCTCTAGACCTTTTTCTGTGGAGTTGTATGAAGAGTGAGTGAGTGTGTTGGGTTTAAGGGCCCGTCGACAAATTGGTCATTAGGGCCCCGAGTCCAAAATTAAAATTACGTACGGTCAAGTGTTAAAACACCACCCATTAAAAACTAAAAATCTAAGGTTAAAAATAGATAAAAGCAGCTAAACAACTATTAAAACGTTCCATTTAAAATGCTAAAAACAGGAACTTAAAATTGCTACAAAGTAAAAAAACACTAAAACGTTAAAAAAACCAAAAATACGGCAATCTAGAGTTGTATGAAGATTATGGTGTACGACACTCCTGTAACGTCAGTGGAGGACCTTATTGCTCGAGTGCACGGGGATGTTGAGCATTTTTAAAGACAACCCCACATATTGGGTCATGTGCATGAGGCTCACTACCTCCGATTTAGGCTCTGCAGTGACGTAGGAGGTACACAATTTGAAGCCCGTTTGTAATGTATACAGCTCGATGTACTACTCATATTGGGTTTATTGACGAAATGTTTAGACACAACCATCTCACACTTCGACACTCTCCAGCGTCCAAACCGTGCATTTCCGGACTGGGATTCCTTCTTGAAAACCGACCACCTTGCCATCTCGCACAGCATACTAAGCATTGGCGTTTCTTTGCGACACCTGTGTATACATACGAGTATATATGTGGGAGAGTTATGTATATTTTGAGAAACCACTTTGTACCAGCTTAACCCATTACGCTAGTGGTGTCTGTAAACTGTGTGTGAAATAAGTAGACGTCAAACATTTCAGTATCACTGAGAGAAGTGAAACATACTGTACATCAGCAGGTATTAAGTAATATTTTAATGTAAATGTAAATGATTTAACCACATAGTTCCCCTGTTAAAAGTCAGTTATATGTACAAACAATAAAAGTTTTTATGGACGCTCTTTATCTGCACAATTCTCAACGTCCCATTCTATATTGGACGTGAAAGAGATTTCTTTGTTAGGGTTGAGTTCCTTTAAGTATCGTTAATCTACGAAACGGGTCCACCGGCTTACTTCCCTTCCGAAGGAAGCCATTCTAAGGATAGTTACGCCCAAAAAATCCATCGCCCTCCACCGGGTTTGAACCCGCGACTTCCAAAGGGTAACTGTGATAAATTTAGTGGTCTGGATCTGTAGATATCTGTAGTTCTCTCTCTGAATCTCTTTTTTTTATGAAACTTACTCTACACCACATAGTTTAACATCCGGTTCGAGAAAAAAATATGCATAACAGTTTCTCTGCCAATTAAAAATTCTGTCATTCATGCAAAAAACGATTGTTCAATATAAGGTAGTATCCGATAAATGTTTGCCCACTACTTATTTTACATTAGAAAACGGACTAAGTTATATGTATCATGTGGAAACTTCAGTTTATATCACAAACAACTAAGTATTTGTTGGTAAATTACTCATACGAAACAAAATCAAAAGAAGCAGAGAAACTTTCCTAACACATAGCAATAGATGATGCATTTCTATTTGGGAAAATGCAACAAGTAATATTTCGGAAACAGCTAATGCTATGAAAAGTTGTGTAATATGGGTCGTGTATTCGAATGAAAATTACGCTTTTTCTGGCGTAAGTTTAGCCTATTTCCTACGATTTCCGTATATATATATATATATATATATATATGGATGAATAGGATGCCAAATGTACAACTAAAGGATTCAAGATGTAGTTTTATTTATAGTTAGATCCACTTTTTCAGAAAATAGAAATGAAATGCACTTTTTTCATGTAAAGCGTTGCATAGTTCGGTGGGTTTTATTACAAGTGTTCACCTGTAACCTCAATAATATCTTACATACTGTATTTACTGTATTTAGCAAATGTCATTTACGGTTTATGTTGCTTACAAACACAAGTTTTTCTCCAAATACTACTCTTTCAGATTGGGTGACCTCAAAACCTGAATATTCTCGCTAAATTCCAAATCTGAAAAAATGTTGGGCAGAATACAATACTGTTGTCAAAGGTAAACGACGGAGAAAGTAAAAATTACTAAGGAAACACAGTAAATTTTTAAACTTTCTATACCACTTACGTTTTATACGAAATACTGTATTCCACTAAAAATTCAACATTTTCAAAACTTTTCAAATACATGTTTTGAGGTTCCTGGGCAGGAAGTTATCTTTATTTGAAGTCCTTGTGGGAGAGGAAGAAGGGAGAAGGACGGGGGAGAGGGAGCCAACAACTGCAAGCTAATAAAACACGAAAAGTTGGCTAATAAGTCGGCATTTAAGTTTTATGTCTTTCAAGGATACCAAATTGGAATTTTCGACAAAAGTTCCCAACCTAAACTACATTTTATATTAAATATCTTTGGTTATATCGGGCCCTAATGACCTAGTTGTCGACGGGCCCTTAAACACAACTCACTCACTCACTCACTCACTCACTCACTCACTCACTCACTCACTCACTCACTCACTCACTCACTCACTCACTCACTCACTCACCCACTCACTCACTCACTCAGTCACTCACTCACTCACTCACTCACTCTTTGCTTATATTAAGTTTTTCAGAAATGGCCTTGAGGACTTGGATAGAAATTCGATATTTTTAAGACTATTCCACTCATGCTGAACTATCACCTCTTTGTCGTGGTATTATCTCTTTGGTTATATCACATCCTCCTTGTTTTACGTTTCTGAACATCTGCAGTGATATTTTAATTGAAGAGGTGAAGTCAAACAACTGTAATTTTGAATGTAGCAGATCTACGTTTAATGAATAGCCCACTAACACAAACTCATTCATTTATATTCATCATAGGTCTAATTCCTTATTTCCATGGATTAAACACTGAAAGTATTGTTCTTGGTACTGTTGTTCTCACAGCCTACTGGAATTGCTATAGTGACAACTGTGAAAGTAGATTTTAATTAAAATGTACGAATGCACTGTAAGTTTTTTTATTTTTAAATCACCACTAATAATAAGTGCTATTAAATAAACACATTATTAATAATTCTCGGAATACTCTAAATAAATACCACTAGAGGTATTCATAATTGGAATAATGTTTCCTCGCGCTTCGCGCTTGCAAAATTATCGTCATATGAAACCCTCATGTGATATTACTGCAGATAATTTTTTTGACGAAAACAAAAACGTTCTACTCAGAATATTGTTAACACACATGATTTAATATTAACCGTTCCGAGATATATGTACATTACCATTGTTTTAAATTTTAGGATATGTTATCAAAAACCATCCATCCTCCTGTTTCTCTCAATATCATGCAATGAGGATGGAATCTAAGGACCAGCATTCAGTAACGAAGCTTTTAAAACGTCTGACTCATGCTTCGGTATCCTCGTCCCTACAATGAAATGTGTAATAAAGGCATCTTTGAGGCATCTTTGGACACATTTATATTAATCACAATGACAACACATAGAAACAAAGTCTGATGTGGTGCACTCTATTTTCTCTACTCTTGTGCTAACTATTCTTACAAACCCTTATTCCTCTATCTTCGTGTTATTCGAGACAAACATTTGCAGAAATTATCTCATTACTAATTTTCTTGCACGTGCAAGGGGTATATGGGAATACAGTATGCTTTGAGCGATAGTCAAATGTTTTAAAACTGGATGTTACATGAAGGCCTTAAAGTTCCGTTCTTTTTGCACGGCCAAGAGATAAAAAAGTGAATAACGACCTTCCAGTTGAGAAAAATATAAGTATTGCAGAACTCACAGAAATAATAAGGAATATCTCCGCAATGGTTCACTCCACACACACACACACACACACACACACACACACACACACACACACACACACACACACACACACACACACACACACACACACACACACATATACACACACAAAGAATTTGGACATAAATTGTGTATTTTAACGAGATCTACATTTTTCGTATAGTAATATTTGGTCTATCTCTTACGGTTTACGAGTTGTGGAGAAGTCACCAAGAGTAAACAGGCCTACGTGGGTTATAGCCAGAAAATTCAAAATATACACTTTATTTCCCATAAAAATATCTTAAACATATGTCATTTTAATAAACATCATTAGTCATTTTTAGATAATCAAAGTTTTCGGAAAATTGTGCATATAAAATGTAATTTAGGGTTGAGGAAATTTCTTCAAAATCATCGAATTTTTGGGTCGAATACAATACTTCCACTGCGTGGCAGAGAAAGTAATGCCTTTTTGCAGTGGTAGTTTCAGAAAAGACAAAAATATTCAACGGTGGATAAAGAAAGCGCTCTGAGTGTAACATGCGTTTTAAACGTACTTAAAATATGCAAGTAACCGAAGAAACCAATAAATGACTGTTGGTATTTTACTAGTAGGTGTAAGTTTAAGTACACAGTTTATTAAATATTCCAGTTAGAGAATGAACTTAAACTTGAACTGTGCAGAGAAATGTTATTAAAGAGTGTTTCAAATGGTATGAGTTTATTCCCCATGGATGAAGCCGGTTCTAATGCTGAAGATTCTGTGACCACAGCCGTCAGCCCCGTGACAAATTACTGTTGGATATTCTGCTCAAACTGGCGACAATGAGCTAACAGAATCTCTTGGCAAACATTTAAATTCTATTTTCGTACGTATTTACCTCTCCTTGGCGATAACAAGGTCACAAGAACCCTCGAATATTACTCAGGTGCACGTGAAGTGCGCTATCCCATAGGCAAACTTCGTGGTAATGAGGGCAGAAAACAGATTCAACCGAGAACGTAGGAAGTATATTTGCACAGGCAAGGAATCGAATAATGCTGTTGATACACGAGTACAGCTGGAAGGCAACGTAGCCCACAGTCGAGATTAAGATATCAATGTTATTTTAGGATGACAATTAGCATCATAGATGTTAAAGTTTGATTCCGATTCAAACAAAGTTCATGATTTACATGACAGAGAAGATGTGTGTGCCAACATTCCCCGTGGAGTTGCTATGTTAATTAGATTACTAGAACGCAAACGTTATCGCTTATTTCCATCATATAGTGGAATCCTGACAACTTGACCTAATGTGGACTGAGGTACTGTCTAGCACAATATAGAAAACACTAGGATAAAACATTCTAAAATTGATTACGTATTAATATGCTCCTCTTTGTGCGGTCTCTTTAATACATTCAATTTAATTTCCACTTTCGTATTAACTTCTCTTTTATTGTCGTTCGAAATTTTCACTAGCACAAATGCAACACTAATAGTAAGCCTCAAATCTTGGAAGCTTCACTGTAACCAGAAATATGTAACTGAAAGTTTAGCTTACCACGTACAGGGGTATTTTTAGATGTAGTGATGACTCCGTTTAGTTCCTTGAAATAAACAAGACACTGCTGATAATACGAGATAGCACAGTACTTAATCACGCCCGGTCCGCGATATTTATGTAGGTACTACAGATAACCGGACACCCCTATGGTGTTGTAAATATAAAAATGAACTCGATCATAAACTATTGCGCAATTCGTCACAACTAAAAGATACCTTTGTATTGGATAAAGTAATAACCCTTCAAATCTTCCTAACAAGTGTTGGTAGTAAGCTCTTGATTTATTGACAATGGTCTGCCGGCTGCTTATGTTCTGACTAGATATCGAAGGTTAATACCGGCCAGCCCTTTTGTCATTGTGAGGGAGAATGCGGTAGGTTGTACACGTACCTATACTAATTAAAATTTACCCATGCTATTCATATTATGCAGTAGATAATAGAAATTATTACAGTCAAGTTTAATTATATAAAATTAAAAACAAATAAAATAAAAAAGGTTGTCGAGTTACACGAAATGTCAAGTAATCGAGAGTCAAGTTATTGGGATTCTGCTGTATTTACTTATTACTCCAGAAGTGCAGTTCGTAAACTTCTTGCGTGCACTGCATACTATGTAAGGGCATCTTACTATGAATGGATTGTGCAGGTATAGGGCCCAGAGCAGGAAAATCGACATTGGCTCGTCTTTCGACTCACCGTCAATAATAGAAACCTTAAGACATATTTTTATGCGTGATAGACGCTTCAGTCTTCTTAGTATGGAAACAGAATATATTAACAGTTTCAACTTAACCTTTGCACCACCTGGGCTCCTGCACAGTACCCTATCCCTGTATCATAATTAAGGAGGATGTAACAAGAATAACATGGATAATAGGAGTATTATTTAGTAAATATATTTCTTACAATAACGGAGGCGGCACTGTGGCCAAGCGGTTACACCGTTCGCCTGTCACCGAGGTGGTTTCTGGTTCGATCCCAGGGACCGGCATGTTGTGGTGGACAAAGTGGCGTATGTGGGGTTTTCTACTGGTTCTCTGGCTTCCCCTGCCACTCATTCCACCAACTGCTCCATCATCACCTTCCCGTTCATCCATTTTGCCTGCATTTCATACCATTCTCTTCCTCACTTTTATATCTAGTGCTGGGCTAACCACCCGCTTCCAGGTCTTCACTCTGTCCGGTCCATAGGTTTGTCTGCTCCCCGATAGGCATCTGACCCTAGGTACAGGCTTGTAAGTCCTTGGGAGTGTGATTCATCCATCTGAGGAGGGTATACAGGAGTTCAGGCTAGGAACGATACAAACAGTAGCAGGTAGGGTAAGGGGATGGTGCGGATGAGAGGGGAATATGTTGCATCACTGCCAGGTTTAGCCATGAAAGTTTTTTTTTTCTTTTTTTTTTTTTCTTTTTTTTTTTTTCCCAACAAGTGCGTTATCAAACGAAATGACGAAGTGCAAAAGCAATATAACACGGGAAAAAATGCTTCGTTTGTTTTTATCGTTTTCACTAAACTTTCAATTTGTTTTCGTCTGCTAAAGCATAACGTGGAAACTGCATACGGAGCACATGGTTGCCACATCTCTATTATGTTGTTTAGTGTTCTTATTCAGAATCGAATAGTTGGAGGTTAAAGTGTGATAAGGTGTGTTAACTGATGCCTATTCTTTCACATTAGTGTGCTGTATTATTAGCGAAAATGGAAACGTCATCAGAGCGTTATAATATGAAAAGAGTTCGTAAAGCCCACCACAATATTGGAACACTATGTCCAAACACGTGATGCGAAGTACATCCCGTCTGTATCTCTCATAGCCTGAATCTCTATAGTCAGATGAAGAAAAAAAAGAAGATAATAATGGAAAATTTATATCCTATGTTTGAATTTTGTTTGAAAACAAATGCATTCTTTGAAAAATGATTACGACTAAGGCAGATATGCTAGCCTTTTCCCGCGGTTTCACCCACGTAGATTATTTTATAATGTGACAGTACCAATGGACCAATAAGGCACCAGTTAATTATCTCTTATAACAGCTCGTAATATCATAATCTCATCGTCGTCCTCGTCTTCTTCTTCTTCTTCTACTACTTCTTCTTCCTCTTCTTCTTCTACTTCTTCTTCTTCTTCCTCCTCCTGCTTCTCCTGCTCATCATCATCATCATCATCATCATCATCATCATCATCATCATCATCATCATCCTCAATAAGTCGCAGCTTGGAATACATTCTATCGTCTTCATTTGAAGTTACCCATTCACCTTCTTGATCCCCCTACTTCTTCCTTTGCAACTGGATAATGAATTATTCAATACAATTTTTGGTAGCACAGAACTTCCCAAAGTTAAAACCTTTAAATCAATTCGGATATTTGCTTCTCCTTTCTTACCTACAGAGAAGTATTCAGCTAAACCTATATCTGAAGCTTTGGTTTTGTAATTTGTTCTTTCCCACTATCCCAAATCAATTTCCATAGAGTAACATGCATATTGGTGTCGTCTTACAGAATTTTATTGGCATCTATTTTCTGTTTTACTATCAATTGTCCTCCGCATTATACCACACATAAAGGTATGCCTTTTTTCACATCTACGTTGCGTAATACGGCTTTATGGTATATCGAACACAAGGTCATTCAAAACCATTCAGGGTTTGTGCAATCCAGTTATGGGCATTAATAATACACACGAGAGATGGTTTGGTTTACATCACCTACGATTCATTAGTCAAGCATCTGCCCCCCCCCCCCTCCAATACCAAGAGTTGCAATAAAGCAGAACTTATCACAGCAATGGATCAACCGCGGGTGCATTCGTCGCATGTCACCGTATGACTTACTTCTATTGTATATTTGGCAAAGCCATGAGGCGTATCGAAAAGAATGTGAAACTTTCCAGCTGTTTATGGGAGCTTATCGCACAAACACAGCATGACAGTGTATGTACACTCTGTTCAGATGAAGTCATATCTTCAGGCCAGCAACATCTCATATATCGACAGGCGCGAGAGGTCATTTATTTGTGCTTTATCACTGACTATATGCCAAGTTACTATTATTTCGCTGTACTAATAAAACAAGATAAGAAGCGATCGTAGCACTCGACAGCCAAGGCCAATACGCCTCATCGCTTTGCCAAGTAGTATTACGTGAATGTTCATGCCTGGGTCCCCCTTGACTTACAACTATTCAGGTCCCCGAAGGAATATATCAGAATATCTAAACATCACTGCATACGCGCGATTAGAGGAACTGGGCCCTTAAAAAACCCTTAAGAAGATCTCACTGCATCTCGCTTCTACGTCACTACGTCCTTATGATAAATAACCTTTAACCAACAACAAAAACAAAGGATACAAATTGGCGTAGAAACGAAATACAAGTTTACGCTTTGGACCATACTGGCTACAGAGGAAAGAAGTGGTGAGTGCATTCAGTTTGTCATACAGACCTCTTACCATGATTGGTACACATACCTTACGGGATAGAGCAAAACACGCCTTTGAAGGGGGCTAAAATCTGAGGGAAAACTTGATGGTCGCCCAGGTTAGCAAAATGTATTATGTGTAGATATATGTGAGAAGATTTCCAGGGGATGCAAATTAGAGGTGGAATGGTATACATTAACTACATAGCACTTTATAAGAAAATAGTAAACAGAACAGTTTTCTCAGTTTTTTCTGCATAGAAGCAAAAGTAAATAAATAAGTAAATAATAAAGTGGCGTGTTTTCCCCCTAACTCGAACTATAATTAGTTAATTTATCATTACTAACCTATTCCTGATCATAGGAATACAACAGCAATATAAACAAAAATATAACCCACGCAACTGCACACACCCCCACCCCCACTCCAGCACACACACACACACACACACACACACACACACACACACACACACACACACTCACACATACTGGCACTCGCAAACGCGGACCTTTCTCTACAAAATGCTTTTTTGGATACAAAGGGAGCCTTAAAACATATTTCCGCTGAAATCTCAACATCGAAACTTTGAATCAAATACAGTAGGTACCTATTTACCCTACTTACTACCTATAGGTAGTACAGAAAGTAAAATAAAGAAAATAAAAAGATAAATACATAAAAATTTAAAACAAAATCTGCTGGCGTATGTGTGTGCTTGTGTGTGTTTTGTGTCTGAGTCGTCACAGCATTAATCAAAACAAAAAGTGGGTTAAATACCTATTTATCTTAAGTTCAGCGTCTTTTTGAAATTGTTCACTACCCAAACTACCTTTTAGATGGAAAAATTGTTGGCATTTTTTTTATGTTCTAGAAAGTGTCTAGCGATTTTGATAAAAATATATCTTTAACATATGTGCATACAACTAAAGTGTACATCCTGAATTTTATGCGAATAGCCTTTGAGTTACAAATACCTTTTCTATAACTGGAGAACTGTAAGAAATGAAAAAATTTCATTACACAAAACATTTGGATCTTGTTAGTGCCCACAATTTATGTTAAATATTTTTGTGGCGTTGACCTTTCCCAGATATTCTTTGGCATTAGTTTGCATTTTCATAACTTTCCACGTTTTCGTTGTTTCTCATGCAAAGAGTATGGCATTTTAAGTTTTCACATAGCGACCTGCTTTTTAAAACCAGACTATCACTTCCTAATGTGTCATACAACAAATGAAAATGTATAATGAACGTTTATATAGTCTAACAAGAACTGTGCAGAAAAATAAACGCTTGTAAGAATAGTTTGTGTAAGAGTAAGGAAACTCGTGTGAATGTAGACCATCAGATATTTGTTATACAATTACCTAAACTTGCTGTGTTTATTTTAATGATTCCGCAATAATGCATTAAGCATATTTTAAATATACATTTAAAAATGTTACTATATTTGTATTTTCTATTATGAACTCTGTAATTCATCACAGAATAAAGTCTACACACTTGGGAACGGAGGAGAATTTCAGCCAGTCTTTTGGGAGAAGGTTAACTCTACAAATTGGCGCTGATGATTAATAACTTCTGCAACTTCTGTGTGCTTTATGTATGTAGTTTTATTCTCTGCACATATAGGTGAATTGTTTCCTTTACTTTAGTTTTAAACAGCTTTCCCTCTGAATGACAACATGTAAGGGTTGTGGGCATATTTTGGTGTTAATAACAGAATTCGTTATTTTCTAAAAGAAATAATTACTGATTACTTTTAATTTAAATATCGTTTAAATGAGATAAATCTGATGTGTGACACTCACACGACTTTCTCTACTCCTGTCCAAACTATTCTTACAAACACTCATTCCCCCGTCTACTTCATGTTAATCGAGATAAGCATTTGTTGAAACTGCTAATTTTCTTGTAGGTACAAGGGGAATACAGTAGGCTTTAAGCGATAGTCAAATGGTTTAAGAGTGGTCGCTGTATGACGACATTGAAATTCCGTAATCTTTGCATGAGCAAGAGATAAAGAAAGGAATAACGACCTCCCGTTTGAGAACGTCTATAAGTATTGCAAAATTCTGACAAATAACAATGAATAGCTCCGGAATGATTCACTTCACAAAAAGTCGTCCATCTCTTACGGTTTAGCAGTTATGCAAAAGTCATCCAGAGTAAACAGGACTACATGGTCAATAGCCAGGGAATTCAAAATATACATTTTATTTGTCATAAAAATATCTTAAACATGACACCTTAATAAAAATCGTTTGAGTCATTTTTTAGAAAGTCAGTTTTTGTAATTTTTTCCATGTAAAGGTTACTTTAGGATGGAGGAATTTCCGTGAAAATCTTCGTGTCGCAGCCCTGAAATACATTAAATTTAAACAACAACTTTGATTTTTAACCGAGTTTCCCTTTCTGAGTAACGCTGTTCGCAGACAGACGGACAGACACATACACGCTCGCGCGGAACATTTTCTGAAAATGCTTGTTTTGGAATCAGGGTACCCCACCGGTGAAATCTCCACATCGTATTTTTGGTTCAAGCCAATACTTCCTCTACTTACTATATGTAGCAAAGAAAGTGAAAAATTCTATGTTCCAGAATAACAAAATGAATGTATAAAAGTAGATCAGTGAATTAAACGCACACGCCTACATCTAGTAAGAAATTCAGTCTGATACTGTAAGTATTTCTGAGGTAGTGAGTTATCAGCTTAACATGTTTATCATTTGCAGGATAGGATATAAATCTCCCCATAGACATTACAATGATTCATATTTACATCGCTTCCCATACCCCTAATATTTTGTAATGCTTTCTTTTCTGTTTATCTGGATTAGTTCTTCTGCTATTCCTTTAATCTAAATTATAAGCTATAGTGGTTAACTAAAATGAATGAGTTGGCAGTGCAACAACCTGTAGAGGAAGCAGCAGAATGCACTGCGCCTAGGTTTCTAGCTATTCATTGTGTTGCTATACATCCTTTCATTTCATCCAATGCGTTAATGTATTCTTTTAAACGTTTCTTATTGTACTCGGAAGTGGCATTTAGTCCATTCCTATTAAGCACAGAGGGTTTATAACTGACGATGGTCTATCTTCGACAAGAAACGTATTTAAAAAGCAGAAATTATTCAGATGCCTGTAGGCCACTTATCATCATCACGGCCAGCGATTATACAAAGAACATCACGGGCACCTCAATTTGCGCTAATTGGCCACCGCGAACCGCGAGGAGGATGAAACTCCAAGCGCTACATCACCCAAGCTTTTACCGCTATGTCATTATCACGTCGAATTTCAGAAAAGGCCCATTAAATGCAATTGCTTTGTCCTACAGGCAGCGAAAAGGATGTCTGAGAGCAATGCTTTGACCTCAACAGCTGAGCGAATTATATACACAATGTAGGGTTTTCGTAGTAAGAGTTATGGTAGATTTAATTAAAGTTAGGACCTCTAGTGGAAAAATCATATCTCTCTCCCTCTCTGTCCCTCTCTGTCCCTCTCTCTCCCTCTCTCTTCCTCTCTTTCCCTCTCTCTTCCTCTCTCTCCCTCTCTCTCCCTCTCTCTTCCTCTCTCTCCCTCTCTCTTCCTCTCTCTCCCTCTCTCTCCCTCTCTCTTCCTCTCTCTCCATCTCTCACACAGACACACACGCTCTTATACAAACACAAACATAAACATAACACTCCACTCGTGTTTAGTAGTGTTTCCTATAGACAAATATTGAATCTCTGGTAAATACCACGAGACAGTTTCATATGAGGAGTATTACATTCTTACTTAACTTGGTTGAAATCAACCAATCATGTGCATAATAATTTCAAATTTCAACCAATGACAGTCTTCGTTCGCGAAAAAAATGTATCACAATTCATTATAACCTTCTCTGCTTTCCTTGTGTTACGATGAGGTTAGAGAATCTTAGCTACAGGTGCGCAACAGCTGACATAATTTGACGCAACAGAGCCGCTATTCAAATGACAAATATGGCCTAGTCTTGTTTCGGAGAAGTACCTAATGCTGAAATAGATGAAATAATTTGAAGATGGAAACCTCAAAATACTGGATACAACCGAAAATATATCTGGAATCAGTTTGACAAATTTTGTATTGAATTAAATCATAAATTAACAGCAGATACTCCAATAAATTACATTGCCAACATCTTAAAAAAATTGGACCATCAATATGATAGTCAAGTTGTGCCAGTGGACCAGATGTATGTTTGTTTGCTACATGTTTCTTTTAAAAAGTTAGTCACTACAATACAACATTCAAATAACAGTTCATAGGCTACATCATTTAATTCGTGAAATAGTCTTAATAAATGCAACTAGTGATAGTCAAACTCTCTAGATAAATTGACAATCACTCGTGGCATTGCTTATGATAATTTTGCGAGCGCGAAGGAAAATCATCCGAAATGTGAAAACCTCAAGTGGCATTTGTTTAGAGTATTTCGCGAAATAATCAATAATGTATTTATTTAATACTATTTAATATTAATAGTGATTTAAAGGTAAACACTTACAATAATATTCACACATTTTAATTAAGATTTATTTTCTGTTGTGAGAACAACAGCAACAATAATTTTGGCATTTAATCCAGGGAAACGATGAATATAAATGAATATAAATGGAAAAATTTCCGTTAGTAGGCTATTCATTAAAGGTAGCTTGCTCTATTTAAAATTACAGTTTTTAAAGATATAATTTTCTAAAGTAAATGAAGCCGGCTACTGAGTTTATTTAGAATAGTCCCCAAAGCTTTTGTCTGCTAATTTTTGAATGACAGATTTAATGATTATGCCTTACCGACTACCTGAATCATAGAATAAAATTCTAGCTTGTTGGACGTAATCGTTCTTCAGGGGATATCAGCGTTACAAGTGCAACAATGACCAGCGAAAGTGAATGTGACGACAAAGAGGCAGAAGAAGAAGTAGGGAAAGAAGAAAGGAGTTTAGATAAGAGATGAGCAGGAATATGAGGATTATGAGTTCTTTTCCTGTGTTAACCATCTTATTGAACAACTAGATCACATACCGGAAACAAACAGTAACAAAGGCACAACTTCCCAAAATGTGCAACGTTTAGAAATGTTGGCAGGTTAAATCTTCATCTCATGGTTAAAGCTGAGCTGAGTTATCTGCTTTATTAGGATTTATTTGATACGGAAAATCTGCATCTGTAACTTCAGGCAACCTACAGCTACACATTCACCAGATGACGTCACGGAGAGAGCGTATACTACAGAGAAACCTGCAAGTGATACATACCGTATTACTCAACATACCGTGCCTCAGGCTTACATGTTCTCACACGTTGTCATATAGCGTGAATCATAGTTCTTTTGTTTCTGGTCAAAGCCAGCACCTTGAAAAGAGTTGATCCTCCCTTTTAACTACAACGTAATGTGATATGAAAACATTTTTACAAACGTTTATTTCGATTAACTTATGTCGAATGTTTGCATCTTAACGGAATCTTCATCGTTATATTTCGTGCTGAGTTAGGAGAAGCTTCTATGTGCAACCCAGTTGTCTCTTGTTTTGGTGGCAGCGTCTTGAAGTTTAGGTGGATTGAAGTTACAAACTTGCTTTCTAGGCTTCCACATGTGGGCACACTGCATCATCTGTTGGTCAATTAACCTCGCTTATGTAGTTTATTGTCCAAATGTGCTGACTTGTTCATTTTCTGATGACTTGTCTTATGATGTTTGCCTCCCTTAATATGTTTTGTTGTGGTATACAAGCGAAGAATATAGTATCAAGGTTTAACTTTAACGTTTTTCATTTTTAATGCGCTTGTTACTTTATTTTATGTGTTCAGGTCAACTGATTTATTGGTCATTGTAGTACGCTGAGGTTCGCCTCTCTTTGTATTGTGACAAAATGACATAGTCAGTCCGGTTACTTTTCTAGTACTTTATTATCCTCTACAATTTTACCACAAATAAACAGTTTCTTCTCGTCGTTAACACAGTCTACAGTCTTCCGGGCAATCACAACTCACAATTTTTGCTTCTCATAACCTTGCTCAATCATTTCAGTGTCTTTCTTCACTTCCTCTGCCTCTCGTGCACTAATTACGAAGATGTAATCGCTCGCGACGCTCGTTGAATCTTCTTGCGATGCACAACTGTCTTGTACTCACTGACACACTGACCCATTCGTGTCTATAGCTGTAACTAAAATCTCAGTCCTCTGGCCACCTTATACACCGGGGATGACGTCACACGGACCTTTCTCGATTTCTACACACACACACACACACACACACACACACACACACACACACACACACACACACACACACACACACACACACACACACACACATGTACTGGAAATGACTTAGCTAGAAGTCTCGCGAACGTTCTCGTACCCTTTTGTTTCTACCGCTTCGATTGTTGACAGTAACGTACACACAGCAGTTACGCGAGGCAGTCTGACCTTTAATGTGTTTGCCCGCCATTTGGCTTGAAGTAGCACGGCCCCGTCCGTCCCCCGTTGTGTGCCTAGCTCGACGTCACAATGCGTTTTTAATATTTGGCTTTGATATGCAAGCGAAGAATATAATTTAAATTTCTAATTTTGTCTCAAGGTTGAATGAATCTTTCCAATGGTATTTATATGACCGGCTTCACAGCGTCATTTCTCAGCGTGTTTAACTTTACAACACCGCAATGGGTAACAAGCCTGAGATTGGATGTTATGTTGATCTGCTCCTTCTGTCACCCGACATTAAATGTTGTGTCAGCCATGTAACAATAAATTTAAGCTACCTAAATGTAGCTTTTGCAATTCTTTCGCGATGATGTTTTTATTTCTCCTTGCAAATTTAAACGTGTTGTAAAAATGAAGCATTTGTGTTACTTTCTCACGTCCTTTACCTTGGAGAGTAAGCAGCAATAGTGTTGTATTCCAATCAAACTTTTGTTTTGAAGATTTCGCCTCTGAGCTCAAAAAAAAAAATAGTTTTAGAAAGGTCTCCTGTTTGGGTATGTGTGTGAGTGTGCGTGTGTGTGTATGTTCTGTCAGTTTGTTAACATCATAACTCAAAACAAAAGGTTCAACAAAAAGTCAACAGAAGGTTAAATGCCAAACTTGTTATTTAAGTTCAACATTTTCCAAGGATATGAGACAAAGATTTAAAAGAAATTCCCCAACCCAAAATACCCTTAACGTACAGCATTTTCAAAACGCTTTGGTCTTTTCAAAAATTGCTGCAACGATTTAGATCAAAGGATTATACCTTTAACATATTTTCATGGCAAATGAAATGAATATATTTAATTTGATAGGAATAGCCTCAGTAATCCTTTACATTCTGAATTACTATTGCATAATTGGTAAACAGTTAGAGGAAGATAACACTTACTACGCCAAAAATAGTGCTCATTAAAGGACACAGTTTATGTCAAATACGTACTTTTTGTGTAGCTTACCATTTCTGAAATACTTCTTGTAATATTTTGCAGTCTGTTCGACACGGGTACCTATGCATAAATTGAGATTTGTTTGCAGCAGTTGCAATATTACTATACTCAGGTATACGCATCCAAATTAAGAGCATAGGTATAATTAAAACATGCTTATTTTGTGTGTAATCTGTATTACACTTACTGTCGCATTAAAATGATATACCTTCAATTATGTGATGGCAATGGAGTTACCTTTTTTGTAGTGTTTAACGCCCACTTTTACTACATACGGCACCGCAGACGGTGACACTGATGATACATGGAATGAAGATGAAGCACCGGTGGAATGAGATGGCGGGGGAATCCCGCCCCAGCGCCGCTTCGTCCACCACAAATGGAATTACCCGATTTTATTCCTGTAGGAAATAATATTAAGAGAGCCCTTTAGAGAAAATACTTAAATGCAAAAAATCTTGACCTACAAACTTCAAGATTGTACGTACTAATTGGCTGTGCAGAGCAAATAACCTTGCAATGTTAAAGTTAAATCCTTACTGAAAAATCTGATGTGTTGCACTCACATGACTTTCTCTACTTTTGTATTAACCATTGTTACAAACTCTTAGTCCTATATCTTCTTCGTGTTAGTTAAAATAAACATTTGTACAAATTATTTTATTGGTTATTTCCTTGTAGGTGCATTAGATTAGATTAGAATGCAGTAGGCTTTGTGCGATTGTCAAATGTTTTAAAGCTTTGAGATTCTGTTGTCTTTGCACACTTAACATATAAAAAATGAACAACGATCATCCATTTCACGAAAGTTCTAAGTTTTCCGAACCTCACACACATAACAAGGAATATCTCCGAAATGGTTCACCCTACAAGAAAATTTATTGAGACATAAATTGTCTATTTTAGGAAGATCTACATTTTTGGTATAGTACAATTTGGTCTATCTCTAACGGTTTTCCAGTTATGCAAAAGTCGTGCAGACTAAATACGATTACAGGGTCTATAGGCAGAAAATTCAAGATATGCATTTCATTTGTCATAAAAACATCTCAAACATATGTATTAAACATATAAAAATATCTTAAATATCTCAAACATATGTATATGACATTTTAATCAAAATCGTTAGAGCCATTTTCAAGAAAATCAAAATTTTCGAAAAATTTTCCATGTAAAGGGTAGTGTAGGGTGGGGCTATTTTCTTCAAAATCTTCGTCTCGCATCCTTGAAAGACATTAAACTTAAATACCAAGTTTGGCTTTTAACCGACTTTTCGTTTTTGAGTTATGCTGTCCACAGACTGACAGACTGACAGACACACACATGGACCTTTTTCTAAAAATGCTTTTTTTGGATTTAGGGGGCCTCAAAACATATATTTCCGGTGAAATCTCGACATCGAATTTTTGGGTGGAATACAATACTTCCCCTACTTACCAGTAGAGAAAGTAAAAATTGAATATTTACTAACTTTTTATTCTTTTGCAAATGCTTCTCACAATACCTTGTTACACATTTGTGATTCAAAATTTAATTCCTGCACAATTAAATAAAACTTTGGATGGAGCAGTTTCTGGAAAATGTTCAAATGCTTGTAATTAAAAAAAAAAAAAAAAATGTCCCTGTATTTAACTCCAATGGTCATATCGGTGGGGTTTTGCTGTAGAACATGTATTGTCTTTACGACAAATATAATGTATTGATTAACGACGCTGTCAACTGCCAGGTTTACATCAGTGCCACCGCTGTGCCGGAATTTCCTCCCACAGGAGTTCTTTTACATGCCAATAAATGTACTGACTTGGTGCTGTCGCTTTTAAATACACTTAAAAATCATCAGACTGGAACGGGTTTGAACCTGCGACCTTGGGATGTGTAGACCAGTGCCTATACCCAGTGGTGTTAACTTGTATATATTGGATTTTGGGTCTTCGGATTTTCTGTACATTAGATGACATACACATTCACACTCCCATTCATACTTCCAGACTCTGGGGAGATTGGGAATAATCTTGGCTAGAGAAAAGTTCCCACTGCCCAGCCGGGAGTCGAACGCAGCACCCCTCGCACGGCAGGCAAATGCTCTACTGACTGAGCTACGGGGCCTCTCTAAAAAGTTCTAGAACATTGATGTTTTTCCTTATTTTAGCACTAATTAATTATATACCTAAGGTATTTATTTCCGCAATCAGTGGCAGTATACAAAAAGACAACAACTCATTAACTGTTTCTCAATGGTTCTCCACCAATACTGAGGCGCACGTGGAACAATTTGAATATCATAGATTATATTAGATTGGATTGCGTTGAGTGAGTTCACAAGTAGCCATGGAGGCCCGTGACAATTGAGCATGTCAGCGGAAAATGTCAGCAAAAAAAAAAAAAAAAAAAAAAAAAAAAAAAAAAAAAAAAAAAAAAGGATTAACATATAAATACAAATTTAACTTTGTTTTAAACTTCCACTAGGCTTTTCCTGCCACGTCCCATTTAGCTGTATATTGCATCTTGTCAGCTTTTCAATGCTTAAGTAGCTTTCAAATAAGCATCAAATGTAGTTAACAATGATCTGTCACTGAAGCAGCTAGAAACCATCTACAAAGTTACATAAGCATTAACAGGATAATTTGTCATTCAGATAATCTTGCACGGAATGAAATGATTTTGAGCATAGGTACTCTTTAGCAGCAATTTTAAAAGCATTAAAATTGTCAACTCTTTCCTTAAGATCATTAAAAAGAGCATTAAATATTTTCATGGTTTCATAGTATCACCTTTCTGGAAGCAAGGAGGTTTTGCATTGGGATGATGGATGTTGCCTATTTCTCTAATGTTTATCTCATGAATCTCATTGTTTGTTATAAAAATGTGGCTTGATTGCATATGGAGAATTTTAAGATTGAGAATATATACTAGCAGAGTAATGTTAATATCTTCAGTCTTCTAAAAAGATCTTTGCATGAGGGTTTGCTGTGGGTATTGGAAGTAATTCTTCTAACCCTCTTTTGTACGAGGAATATTCGTTTACTTTCTGCTGAGTTGGCCCAAAATAAAATGCCACATTCCGTTATAGAGTTAAAATATGCATAATATACTAATTAAAATGTGTCTATAGAAGTATCCATAGAACTCACATTTTCCAGTGATATAACATATATGTATACATAATATGTTGAAGAGATATTCCGGAATTATTTTGAAAATCAATGTTGAAAATTCGAGTATCAAGCAAAATACATGCGTACCAATGCTTTAGTTTTTAAATACTTCATATATATCACAACTATTGAGAGCATAATATTAAAATGGGAAGTATAAACAGAATTACATAGTAAAAATTACAAAATCAACTTCTTCACCTGCGTTGTCCAAAATTTCGCTACTGAATTGCCGTTGACAACGTTGTGGCTATGACGGAATGGAGTACGTTCCCTGCAGCAGATGCATAGATCTAATATTGGACTAACAAAGCTTTCAAGCACACACTTTACTAAGTATCTTCGTGTCACAAAATCATTTAAACCGCATCCTATGAAAGACACAAGCGCAGAAATGCTGTTATTCTGACCTAGCTGTGTATGCAGCTAAAACAGCATATAGTGACCCCTATTATGAAAGTTACTCAGCTGTACATCACTCTGCATTTCAAGTACAGTACAAGTTTGCACATAAAATGCCCGTCAGCTTTGCGTAATTTGGGAATTCCATTTTTCTTGATTAGAAAGAAGCCGACAGAGCGGTAAAGTCCTCCTCTTTTTCAACCCAGGTTTGGGCCATTATCTTTACATTCATTTATGTCTTCTGTACTCTTCATTCTGCATTTTAGCAAAATTAGACCGCATGCTGGCGAGATTAAAGATTACGCGGTAAAAAGGCTGTGGAATGGAATATGCTTTCTCCCTCATTAGTGTGGGGGATAATACAAACCATCGTCATCATAACATAAAAAAAGCTTTTTGTTTCACAGAGAAGCATATGGCAAAGTATTTTCATAGGAAAAAACATTGTAGGTTTAAAAGAATAACTCCGTAAAAGAAATAATAGACTGTAAATGAGATAAATTATACCGTAGTTATAAATAGAACTGCATTCTTGAAAATTATAATGCAGTTTTAGGCCTTCCCCTCTGGAATGCTATTTGCTTTTAGAGATAACGCGTATAATTGTGGCGTCCATTCTCACAAGAAAAATTATCCAAGCATTTTCAAGTGCTCATTCAACCCTCTGAGGTACCATAAAACACTAGCAGAATCCACAGCTCCGTTCTCCTATCAGGTGAACTAGAGGGGAATAGTTCCTTTCTTCCCGTCTCACTATGTCCCCTTCGCACCCCCTCCCCCCCCCCCTATTTCTCACTCTCCCTCTGCACAGCGCATACGTCACTGGATGTTTTGAAAATCACCAGAGACCGGCACTTAGGCAGAATGCCATTTTATATGTCCCAAATCTATCTTCAATTTGAAAGTAAATTTGCAGGAATTATACCTTTGTTATTGAAATGCCAGTTTTATGTTGCCTTTTTCCGCCTTTTTAAATCTAAATGCCTATTTTACGAAATAAAATGCTCTTTTTTGCCTTTATTTCTTTATTTATCTATTATTTATTATTAAACATTTCCTTCAGGTACATTTTATTTCAATGTCCGTGACATTGAAAGTTACTTCGCCGAATTATTGTTGTCAATAAGTTGCACACAACATAGGCGTCCTTCATTATTTTCTTTGCAAAAATGAGTGCTGCCACGCAAACAAAGCTATGGATAACAGAAAGCGTTTGAATTATCACGTGTGTTTATTTTAAAAGGCAGTAATAGGTGTGGGTCTAACTTTGTTTTTCTTTCAGTTTTCATTGCGACGTTGTTGTAGCTAGCAGCAAGATGCTGAAATTCGGTGTTCTTTTACGCAGTACATTACAAAGTTACGTTAATACTTTTGGATCCGATGTGTTTTGTACGGTCGGTAAAGTACTCACATGCAAAATATGACAGCAGTCAGTGAACTATGAAAAGAAATATTTTATATCACAAGATATCGGCATAGTCAAACACAAAAATGCTTCTAAGGCTACTGGGAAGATTTATTTCCTTCCAACAGTAATTGCAACATCGAGTCAAAAATGCCACTTTGCATTCGACTTATGTAAAGCTTTCCTCGGCCCCGGAATTCCTTTGTCGAAATTCCAGAATCCTACATTATAACAGTTTTTGGAGAAGTATACTAACCAATCTGTTGACCTAGCGAATCAAGTTTGCGAAAATGTTACTTAACCGAATGTTACGATGACAATGAAAATTATTAAAGATAAAATGAAAAATAAGAAGATCTGGATTTCTATCGACGAGTCAACTGATACCATGGGTCATTTCATTGCCAATGTTGTTATTCGACCATTAGATCCTACAGAAGATCAACCAATGAAACTATTCCTGCTTGCAACAAAGTGTCTTGAGAAAATTAACAATTCAACTATCGCGCAGTTATTCACCAGTTCATTAAAGTTGCTGTGGCCAAGAGATTCAATACGTCTTATTTTTCATCACTGACTCTGCACCATATATGAAAAATCTGATGTGTTGCACTCACATGACTTTCTCTACTTTTGTACTAACCATTCTTACAAACTGTTATTCCTATATCTTCTTCGTGTTAGTTAAGATAAACATTTGTACAAATTATTTTATTGCTTATTTCCTTGTAGGTGCAAGAGGAATATTAGAATACAGTAGGCTTTCAGCGATAGTCAAATGTTTTAAAGCTTTCAGATCCCGTTCTCTTTGCACGCTTAACAAAATCTGATGTGTTGCACTCACATGACTTTCTCTACTTTTGTAATAACCATTCTTACAAACTCTTATTCCTACATTTTCTTCGTATTAGTTAAGATAAACATTTTTACAAATTATCTTATTGCTTATTTTCTTGTAGCTGCAAGGGAAATGTAAGAATACAGTAGGCTTTGTGCGATAGTCAAATGTTTTAAAGCTTTGAGATTCTGTTGTCTTTGCACACTTAACATATAAAAACTGAACAACGATGATCTATTTCACGAAAGTTTTAAGCTTATCGAAACTCACACACATAACAACGAATATCTCCGAAGTGGATCACCTTACAAGAAAATTTATTTGGACATAAATTGTATAGTTTAGCAAGAATTACATTTCTTGTAGAGTATGATTTGGTCTATCTCTAACGACTTACCAGTTATGCAAAAGTCGTGCAGAGTAAATACGACTACAGGAACTATAGCCAGAAAATTCAAGATATACATTTAATTTGGCATAAAAATATCTCAAACATATGACAGTGTATTAAAAATCGTTTGAGCCATTTTCAAGAAAATAAACATTTTCGAAAAATGTTCCATGTAAAAGGTAGTTTAGGATGGGGCTATTTTCTTCAAAATCTTCGTGTCGCATCCTTAAATACCAACTTCGTTTTTGAGTTATGCTGTCCACAGACACACACACACACGCACCGTTTCTAAAAATGCTTTTTTGGATCTCAAAACATATTTCCGGTGAAATCTCGACATCGAATTTTTGGGTGGAATACCATACTCCCCCTACTTACCAGTAGAGAAAGTAAAAAGGCTGGAATGTGGTTGAAAGTACTATTTTCAAACATGCTTCACGTGACCTGCGTAGAGCATTGCTTTCACAGAGTGTCAGAAGAGATACGATGCTTGTTACCGGATGTTGGCAAATTGATTCCAGTATTAAGAAGATCTTTGTAAAAGCCCCATCAAGAATCCTGACATTTAAATCCATTACACCAGATGTACCTCTGCCACCCCCCTCCCCCCCCCCCCCCCCCGTCCCACAACCTATCATAAGGAGACGGGGGACATGGATCTCGGCAGCACTTTACTACGCTTCAAATTTCCAGAGTATATCTGAGGTGGTGAACGTTCTGGAGGATAAAGCATCTTCAACTGTAGCAGCCAAGAATCTTCTCAACTCTTCGGAAGTGAAAAATGACTTAACTTTCATTGCGGCCGAGCATGGGTTCCTGCCACAAGTGATCTGTCAGCTTCAGAAAGTGGACAACCTTTAACGAAGTCAGTGAATATTGTTGATGATGCCGTCCACAGACTGGACAGTGTACCAGGGAAACGTGGTTCGTTAGTTGGCGAAAAGTGTAAAAACGTGTTACCGAAAAATTGGGATCTGAATAAACTTAGAAATATTGCAAAAAATTTACAAGATGATAATTCAGTTACAGTTGAAATATATCCTACAATTATGCTATGTTTTAGATTTGCTCCAGTAACCTCTGACGATGTTGAGAGGTCATTTTGTTATATGAAAAATGTATTATCCATCAGGAGACTCAACAGGACCCCATAAAACTTAAAAAAATTATTTTATTGTCATTTGCAACGAATAAGGTATTGAATACACGGGCCATTTTAAAAAATATTTCATTTTTGTGTCAATTACAACACTAGCATTTTGTTTCAAACTTTGAAGTTCTTTAAAATATGACAAGTTATTGAATAGTGTAATCTATTTAATAATTGGGTTTCTCTAATTGCCTTTTATTGACTGTTTTAGTATTTATAATGCCCTTTTCCTATTTTAGCTATTTATAATGCATTTTTGGCTGCTTATTTTAATGATTTATAATTTCTAAACTTCCGGTTTCTGAAAATAACTAATAAAACTATTTTCTGTCAGGTTAAGGGTGGACTATGTTATGAAAATCACAAAAAAAAAAAAAAAACAGATGTTTCGCAATCACATGACTTTCTCTTGTACTAACTATCCTTATTCCTCTGTCAAGATAAACATTTACAGAAATTATCTTATTGCTAATCTTCTTGTAGGTGCAAGGGAAATATGCGAATTCAGTAGATCTTGAGTGATAGTAAACTCTTTTAAGGCTGGTCACCATATGAAGGCTTGAAATCCGTACTTCTTGCACAGTCAAGTATAGGTATTGCAAAACTCACGCAAATAACAAGGAATATCTCCGAGATGCTTCATTCCACACAAACATGCATTTGGACGTAACCTGTGTGTTTTAACGAGATCCACGAGTACATTTTTGTATAGTAAGATTTGGTCTATCTCTTACGGTTTACCAGCTAAGCAAAAGTCATCAAAAGTGAACAGTACTACATATGCTACAGCCAGAAAATTTAAAATGTTCATTTCATTTGCCATAAAAATATCTTAAACATGTCATTTTAATAAACATCATTAGAGGTAGTTTTGAGAAAATAAACAATATTTGAAAAATTTTCCATGTAAAGGGTAGCTTAGGGAGGTCGCATCCTTGAAAGATATTAAACTTAAATACTAACTTTGGCTTTTAACCAACTTTCCGTGTTTGAGTTATATTGTTCACAGACATACACGCACACGCGCGCGCACGGAAACGTTTCTAAAAATGCTTTTTCTTGGATTAACAGGGCCTCAAAACATATCTCTGGTGAAACTTTGAGTCCAATGCAATTCCTCCCCCCGTAGTAGAGAAAGTAAAAAGTGGTTGTTGTTATTTCTTCAAAAATGGCTCTAATAATTTTTGTTAAAATACTATGGCTTTGATATTTCAATATGAGAAATAAAATGAATACCTTGATTAAGACTTGTGAGTTACTGAGCTTAAACGTCACACATTAAAATTGTTTAAGTTAGCTTTTATTAGCTTTAGTCCTGTACACGATATTTCCTGCTCACTCAGCATTGTCTAGTGCTTTAATCTACATTATTTCTGAATGCTTCATGTCTGCTCTTTTGTTTCTCAGGCTACTGAAAATATTAGGTCAAGTACATATGTAGTCAGGAGTTCCTTTTATGTCCAGTATTAACTCCGTTATCTTACCTATGTTTAAAAATATCAAGAACAAGTTATCATGCGTTTGTGTTGGAGTATTAATATCAACGTACTTCTTAAAGAGATTATTATATTTTTTTATTTTAGCATTGAGGTTGTTTTTAATGTAACTAATTGTCATTTGTTGCGCTTTGTGTCCCTTTCTGGGATAGGCGAAAGTCTTCTTTCTGAATAAACAGTAAAATATAGTGGGCAGACTAATTCTTGAGATTTTTAATTTTTGTCTTATGAAATGGATCAACCTGCTTTCTTTCACTCACCATAATATTAAAATGAGACTAACTTTTGCAGAAACACGGATGAATAAGCATTGGCGAGAGTTCCTAAATGTTCATACGATCGAAATTCTGTAACCGTGTCAGAAATATCAGATACATAACTTGAAGCATTTTTTTTTCTTAAACATTAAATTACAGTTTCTCCCCCAAAGTGCTGGCCTCATTTATGCGAGAAATGACTCATTGATTCAATGCCAACTTGCGGAGAGGATCTTATACCTCGAGCGAAATGCGATCATTTGTGCCTATGCGCCTGATGGGATACCCCTCGGGAGGATGGATGATACGAATGGATCCTAAGGTCAGCCAGAACGTTGCCACCACAGAGCAGAGGGCAGGATCCCTACATTTCCCAGTTAGAAACAACCCGGCGGAGGCTGGCTGAGATCCCCCCTCGGACTAGTACTATCCCACGGGGGCGCGGAAACCAGTGGCTCGCTTTCCAAACTGAGGTTTGAGATTTCCAGAGCGCATTTGTCCCCCCTGCCGTGCTGCTGCCACAACGCTCGCCGACACTTCCAACCCGGAAAGAAACCTAACGGGATGAAAGGTGAAATGAAATTATTTATGTAACGAAATGGAGGGACAGGAAATTCGGAGGATATGGAAATTCTTCCCAACATTCACCTGGTGACCCGGGAAACCTCCGAAAAAACCCACGGGTCAGGAAGGTTGGTCACGGGGTTCAAACCTGCGACCTCCCGAATGTGGGCCATAAATGTTACTGTCTGAGCCATCCCGTTCGGTTACGCGAGAAAGTTAACGAATATTATAAATTATTTAATCCTAGGAGCACTCGCTTTTATGTCCTTGTTCAGATATCCCAGGTGACTTCCTGTAGGTTGAACTAAAAATTATAATCTACTATTAATCTCTGAACCTTATTTTAGCAGAAAAAATAAGTTAACTATAATTTATATCGTATTATCTTATATATTTAAACGATCTTATATATATTCCGCGTAACTTGGAAACGGCACTAACGATTTCGATCAAATTCTGTATTCAGATAGGGTTTTGCTTTTTAAGTTCAGCTATATAGGTGTAATTCCCGAAAATACGCGATTTTACACAAAAAATAACATTTTTTTTAATCCCGCTTCCACAGTGCAATTCTTGTGTATACCCACGGTATTTCAGAAACGTGAAGCATTTTTATATCACTCGATTGACTGCTTCGCATTATGGGTGCCTACGGCTGCTCACACATGAGTCTTAATCTCGGGTATCCGTGGTGGTTACAGAGAGCGATATTGTAGTTTTGTTAGAACTCTTTATTTGTTTTATTTTTACACATTTAAGCTTTGCTGAACAATTTTAAATAGAATAAAATATGCAGTTTAACGTAACGCTGGAACGAACTTTCACCGTGTTGCTTACATGTATCTCTCCCTCGTAACGATGCCTGTCTCCTACTGTCCTCAGTCATTTATCCTTTTTAGCTTCCCAAACATCCATAATGGCCCTCACTTCATTAAGTCAAGACTTTGCCCTCTGGCGAAACCCCTCGGGTTTCCGATACTTTGTAAAAATACAATAGCAGGCTCTTTTTTCTTTAGGTTGAAGACCTTGCCAAACTAATTGTATCTCGTTTATCTTAATGTTTGGGACGTTCGCTAATGACCCTCAGTAGTGCCTTTTTGGCATCCCTTCACCTGTGGTACATATTCTTAACCCTTTGTTATTAATGGATTTTGTAACTTTGATATATTCTGTATATCATAAGCGCTATACAGAAAAACTGCTACAAATGCCCCCCATATACATTATCATATTATGTAAGAATATGATAAGGTATATGTCTTGCCCGAAAATCATTTTCTTGTTAAAATTTCGCGATTGTTCAGCAAATATTTCTGTCAATTACATACAAATACTTAAAAGGGTTTACACTCAAATTCTTAAAGACATAGCTTGTACATAGAATACCCTTCACATATTTACATTACACAAATCAGCACTCAACACACATAGGGTTATATTTTTAATACTACATAGTGATTTAATATTATTTTACATGTTTCTTCTTACATTGATCTTCTGATTCTATATAATTATTTTTATCAAAAGTCTTTTATGGTTATGGATTGTTCTGCTGGTTTCACTTTTAATTTGTTTTTTTTTTTCTTTTTTTTTTTCACACGCACATTATCCACTTCGCTGTTTTTTTTTCTCGATATATTCACTTTGCTTAATATTAATTACGTTATTCTTACAGTTATTTACAAGTTTACATAGAAACAATTAGGCCCTCATTTTCATGATCCAACCATTCTTTCAACTACTTCTCACCATTTCTTTTCTTACTTTTCGATACTATTTGAGGAATTTCTATACGGTCTTATTAGCTGCTTATGCCATCTCCCAATCGATTTGTTTGTTTTTAAGTCCACTAATTCATAAGTATGCTCTCCGAATTTCTCAGTAATCATTACCGGACCTTTATATAATAGCTCTAATCTATGACTTCTCCCCCTTAACGCATTGGATAACTTATGATCCCTAGCGAGGACTAGATCTCCTACCTGAGGATTCCATTTATTTTTACGTTTCTTGATTTTTGATTTCCTCTTTTCCGCTTTTTCTTGCAATCTGTCAAAAACGATCTTAGCCCTTTGTTCCTCTGATAATGGCTGACTTCTCTCAATCGTTCTTGGAGTATTTTTAAAAATGGGTTCAGGGTCAATTCCCTGCATTATCTGTATCGGTGCAAAACCAGTTGTAGTATTTACAGTATTATTAATAATTTTCTCTATGATGGGACAATACTTTACCCAGTTTCGATGATTATTATGAGTAAGCACTCGAAAATAAGTCCCTATTTCTCTTAATATCCGCTCTGTCGGATTCCCTGAAGGAAAATAATACGAACAATGATATAGTTTTATCTGGTGGCTACTTAGAGTTACTTTGAAAATTTTCTTCGCTACTTCAAACGAATGTGTGTAACAGTTACATCTTCCAGGCTTTTCCGAGAATACCCCCCTGTTTTCTATTAAAAGTTCCCGTAATTTTCCTTTTTGTTCCTCATTTAGTCTCTCAGCTTGGTTCACCTTAGATTCTATTAAATTTTCTATCTTGACACAGTCCTTTCTTTCGTCGTACTCATTTATACTACTATTCTTCAAGTTAAATTTTGGGTTTTCTCGGGGTTTCTTTTCTTCGTCAAAATCACAGAAATAATTACCTCTACTCACAATATTTTGTTCCTCTATTTCATCGTAGTTCCCAACTTTTAATTCTGCTAATTCCATCGCTCCAATATTTATTACCTCGACAAAGAATGTTTCCCCCTCCATTTCTTCCTCTACCTGATCCCGTACAATTATCCTCGAAGTATGGTCTAAAAATGGTACAATTATGGTGTCAGGTCCGGTTTCAAACTTAAAACTTCTATTTTCAAAATCTATGATGGAATTCCAAGCATAAAGACTATCGCAACCGATTATTACGTCAAAAACAAGCCTGGGTACAACCAAAAATAATATTTCAATGCATTTATGTGCGATCTCGACCTTTACCATCACTTGAATTTTACCCTTTCTTTCCTTTTACCTACTGCTACAGAGCAATATATCCCATAAACTGGCAAAGATAATAATTTTACACCACTACTCACTAAATTTTCAAAAAAATTTTGGGAACACACAGTAGTATTAGCGCCTGTATCAATAATAGCCTGAAATAATTTCCCGTTAATACCAATATTTATTCTTGGCGGATCAATTAAAATTTCATTCTCTGTATTTTCTTTATGTTTTTCGATCAAACATTGCCTTCTCTGTCCCTTATTTTCGAAGTACTTCCCATAATAAGAACATTCATCATTCCCAATCTTCACTGAAGGCGAAGTTGACTGGGTTTGGAGTTTTCCGAAACCTTACTAATGGCTCCTGTCCCATTCCCATTATATGAAGGTCCCGGGTTTGAATCCCGGTGAAAATTTGTTTCTTCCAATCTTTTTACCGCGTTTATAGCGTCTACCCTTTCTTCCGGATTTGGAGAAATTCTGCTATTCCCATTTCTTTCTTCTTCCCTAGGGGAATTCGGTCTGTACCAATTATTATTATGGTGATAATTATTTCCCGAAGGAAATCGATTCCTAGTGTACCCCCTTCTATCTCCGTAATATCTATTTGCCTGTACGTAATTAATTTGAGGGTTTCTTTCCCGTGGATAATTCTCAACCCTTCTTCTATTATCCTGAGGCTCAAAATTATTTCTTCTATCCTGAGGCTCAAAATTATGTCTCCTATCCTGAGGCTCGAAATTATGTCTCCTATCCTGAGGCTCAAAATTATTTTTCCGGTGGTAATTATTGTTTTTAGGGACGGGGCCATGATACCGTTGCCGAGCATCAAAATTCCTGACATCACCTGAACCTGCCCCCTGCCCGAAAATTTTTGTTGGAGATCGGTTATTTCCAAAAGGTCTCTCATTACTTGCCTCGTTTTGGCTCTTATTTCTTTCTAGTGCGATTAACAAGTCAATCATTGCCGCTATTGTTATCGGCTTCGCAATAATCAGATAGTGTTGAATTGTTTCCGGAAAATGTGTGGTTATTAACTTAATTAATTCTATTTCTCCCATCGGAGGGTCAAGCATCTTACATTTTCTAGCTATAGCCATAAAATAATTAACCATGCATTGATCCTTATGCGGGTTATATTTCCCATTACTCAGTTCCAGTCTTATATTTGCCTGCCTGCTAGCTCCCCAATATCTATTTAAGAAAATTTCCTTAAATGTCCGATAATCATTACTTAATCCTACTGATAACTCTAACCAGTTTGAAGCGTTGCCTTTAAAACATTTTCTGACAACCGTCATCTTATATTCCTCGGGAATACCTTTTACAAGAAAATACTCTTGCATGCTATTTATAAAAGCCTTGGGGTCATCAAATTCTTCGTTTTCAAAGGTTGGTGGTGAAATTTCATTCAAAACATGGTTGGGCCATTGCAAATGTGGACTATTGCGTGCATTAACATTAACATTTGTATTACTATTACCTGAGGTACCAGCATTTAAATTTAACATCGGAATGTCCGCGGACGCATTATGCATCGCTTCGTCCCGTGCTGCTACCGTAATAGTATTACTACTCACAGAATCACTAACATTGTCAGACATACATATGTTATTTAATCTTTCTTTCAGTTTGTCATTTACCTCATCTACACTCACAGCTAATCTCCTAGTTTCCCTCTCTGATTGCTCTAATCTTTTCCTACAGATTTCTAATTCCTTGCTATTAATTTCCCTTTCCTTAGCTAATTCAGTAGTTATTTCCTCCCTTAATTTTCTATTTTCTTTCTCTACATTTTTATTAACTGTTTTAATCTCTTCCCTAACCTGTTCTTGACTTTCCCTCATTTCAATTCGTACATTTTCAATTTCAATTTTAACCTCTTCCTGATTATTTCTAACCTCACTTCTTACATTTTCTATTTCATTTCTAACTTCCTCCTTGAAATTTTCTAAAACCTTCTGTTGTTTCTCAATCTTATTTCCTATTTTGACTAAGTCAGCTGTTAAGTTCTCCCTCGTATTTTCTACCTTTTCCTTAATCTCTTTCTGACTTTCTGTTAAACCCGTTAAATCTTTCTGACTCTGATCTACCTTTTCTGTTAAACCCGTTAAATCTTTCTGACTCTGATCTACCTTTTCTGTTAAACCCGTTAAATCTTTCTGACTCTGATCTACCTTTTCTGTTAAACCCGTTAAATCTTTCTGACTCTGATCTACCTTTTCTGTTAACCCCGTTATCATTGACACAAGTGACTTTAATATTTCATTAGTCTCCATGCTTCCCCCTGTTTCTTCTCCCTGATTTTGTATATTCGTATCAGCTACTCTGTCCCTTGCATTATCTACATTACTATATACACCTTCTCCCACTCTCTCATCACCCTCCTGCACTTCCATATTTATATCTAATTGCTCGATCATTTTCCCGTTCCTTAAATACATTGACTATATACTACAACACGTAGATAAAATTCTCACTCAGTACCTTGATCAGCTTGCTGCACTGCTATTCGATGTGGATCCTCTCGTTCCTGCTGTGTCCTTGGTCACCTTCCCCGGAGTTCACGGCCTTTGTTGTTCAGCTCCCTGAAGTTCTCCGCATACCTTATTCTGCTTCCCTGAAGTACTCTGAAGTTCTCGCTCAGCATTCCTGAATTTCTCTGAAGTTCACGCTCAGCATTCCTGAAGTTCTCTGAAGTTCACGCTCAGCATTCCTGAAGTTCTCTGAAGTTCACGCTCAGCATTCCTGTTATTCTCTGAAGTTCACGCCACACGTTGGAGCGCCAATTTGAAGCATTTTTATATCACTCGATTGACTGCTTCGCATTATGGGTGCCTACGGCTGCTCACACATGAGTCTTAATCTCGGGTATCCGTGGTGGTTACAGAGAGCGATATTGTAGTTTTGTTAGAACTCTTTATTTGTTTTATTTTTACACATTTAAGCTTTGCTGAACAATTTTAAATAGAATAAAATATGCAGTTTAACGTAACGCTGGAGCGAACTTTCACCGTGTTGCTTACATGTATCTCTCCCTCGTAACGATGCCTGTCTCCTACTGTCCTCAGTCATTTATCCTTTTTAGCTTCCCAAACATCCATAATGGCCCTCACTTCATTAAGTCAAGACTTTGCCCTCTGGCGAAACCCCTCGGGTTTCCGATACTTTGTAAAAATACAATAGCAGGCTCTTTTTTCTTTAGGTTGAAGACCTTGCCAAACTAATTGTATCTCGTTTACGTTAATGTTTGGGACGTTCGCTAATGACCCTTGGTAATGCCTTTTTGGCATCCCTTCACCTGTGGTACATATTCTTAACCCTTTGCTATTAATGGATTTTGTAACTTTGATATATTCTGTATATCATAAGCGCTATACAGAAAAACTGCTACAAACGGCTCTAAAGATTTGATTAAATTTTTGTATACATGCATATTACATTCACAGCGTTTTCTCTACTCACTTTTAGGTAACACATTCACATCTCTTTCTCTACTCACTCTTCTATAAACAATTTTCCATAAAAAACGTGATTTTGCACCAAAAAACATTTTTATCCGCAATTTTAAAATAAGCAATACCGTGTTCTATATGTTTGAAATATAAATGCTATTACATTCACACTGTTTTCGCCTCTCACTTTTAGGTAACACATTCATATTCCTTTCTCTACTCACTCTTCTACAAATAAGTATACAATTTTCTGTATGTTTGAAATAGAGATGCTGTATATTACATTCACAGTGTTATCTCTACTTACTTTTAGGTAACACATTCACATTTCTTTCTCTGCTCACTCTTCTATAAACAATTTTCCATAAAAAACGTGATTTTGCACCAAAAACACTTTTATCCCCACTTTTAAAATAAGTCATACCATGTTCTGTATGTTTGAAATAGAAATGCCATTACATTTACACTGTTTTTTCTCTCACTTTCAGGTAACAGGTAACACATTCACATCTCTTTCCTTACTCACTCTTCTACAAATAAGTCATGCAATTTTCTGATTGTTTGAAATAGAAATACATCTTATATTCATACTGTTTTCTCTACTCACTTTTAGGTAACACATTCACATGTCTCCACTCACTCTTCTACAAATAAGTCATATAATTTCGTGCATGTTTGAAATAGAAATGCTACGTATTACATGCACACTGTTTACTGTATCAATTTTCGGTAACACATTCACATCTCTTTCTCTACTCACTCTTCTACAAACAATTCATATAATCTATACAACTAGGATGTTTGTATATACCTGACTGTTAAGCTCGAAAACCGCTTAACCGATCACCGCGAAATTCGGCACGTATATGTCTTTTTTTCATGGAGAAAGTTTTTTATGGTAACAATTTTACTACACAATATATTTCTTTCAAATGGTTTTCTACTCGCATTTCTTTTACGTAGAACATTCATTTATCCTCTGTTTGCCCTTCAACATACAATTCATATAATATTCTATGATTGAAATATAAATGCAACGTATTACATTCACACGACTTCCTCTACTAATTCTTCCTTTACCAAGCACCATCAGTCTTCTTTCGCTACTTGCCCTTCAACATATAATTCATACAATTTGACATGTTTGAAAAAGAAATACAACGTATTACATTCATACTATTTTCTCTACTTACTTTTGTTTTACGCAACAATTCACATGTTATTCCCTATCTTTTATCAACTTCATAAACGCCTATACATATCGTATGTTGAAGAGTAAGTAAATTCCAAAACAGGTTGACCGATCCCCATGAAAAGTGATATATCTAATTGTTTTCTTGGAGAAGGTTTTTATGCAATCCATTTTACCACCCATCGTATTAGGTTCACATGGTTTTCTTTACTCCCTTTTCTTTTATCTAACATACTACTCCCTCTTCTACAAACAATCCATACCTTTTTCCATACAGTTGAAATATAAGTGCAACGTATAACATTCATACGGTTTTACTACTCATTTTTATTTTACTAAACACAACCACATTTCTTTCACTAATCCCGCTTCTGCAAAGAATTACGAACAATTTATACATTTTCTATATGATTGAAACAGAAATGCGTAGTACATTCACATGGCTTTATCAACCAGCTTTTTTTCCTGTAGCATTTGTTATTGCTCAACAGTGCTTTTGCTTATCGTTGCTCCGGTGTTTTAATAAAAAATAAAGAAATAGTTAAAAAAGTAAAGTAATCACAATTGATGTCAGGAGAGCGCCGAAAGGCACGATATGGAACAGTTGATGAAATAAATGTTAGCCAAGATGGGCATAATAGAAAATGAAATGAATTCCGGAATGTGGCAGAGGGAACAAATATGAAAACCAAATTGAAAAAATGTAAACCACGGAATGGAAAAATAGGAACAAAAATGGACAAAATGGAAACAAAAATGGAAGGCAAATTGAAAATATAAACTCCGAAACAGAAAAGATCAAGACGGGAATGTGTAATATGAAGATAGATCTATGGGAGAATACTAACGAGCGACTGGCCAGGGTAAAGGAAGTCATGGAACAACTCGACGGCAAGATGAAGGACCTTGGCGAATGTGTTAACGCCCTGGAGTCAATCGCAGCAGCAAAGAACTTAACTCCATAATGGAACAAATGCTCGACGAAAACGTCAAACTGGGTGGATATCTATGGGGGAGGCCTGTGTTCAGCATTTGACGTTTTACAGCTGAAATGATGGTGTTTATGAAATATTTGTATCTTGGAAATGACTCTTCACAATTGCGACTAAAGGTGTTATTTAGTTAACGTTTTGAGCAATATTTCACAAAAAGAGAGGCGAAGAACGCCCAGCGAAGCTCGGTCGCCCAGGTACTGTTTCCAATAAGGAATGGACAGTCTCACTGAAGTTTATAATATAACAGCAACTAAACTACTTTTCTTACCCTCCTTTGTTCCCAAAGCATAGATGGGAGAACTGACATAGTGTCATTTTCCCTACATCTTACGTTTAAGCCCGTCCACTCGGCTACACACGGTTAGCTACCGGGCCATGCCCCCGGCGTTATCTATCTACTTCAGAGAACCGCCAGTCCCTCAATTTGTGTCAGTGGTGGAATCATGTCGCATAACAAGTTAAAAAGATACTTCAGAGCCGAATGTGAACATAAGTACTTTTGCACTCCTAGTAAAAATAAATTATTGTGTTTGCTATGCCAAAAGAAAATGCACGTAATCACGTAATCTTAAAACCAATACATCATGTGCCTGTTCGGTGCCGCCACTGTACGCCTTGAAGCTTACCTTGTTTGTAAAGACAAATGTATGCGTAAACAAACAGAACCGAAAGAGCCACGTGGCCTGTATTTGGTGATGGGGTAAGTGAAGAGGGTGAATACTCGAATGCATTCCTGTCACCCCTCTTCGTAATGCCTGTCCTAGAGCATCCTATTTCGTCACAAATCCTAATTTACGCTTAAGGGCGACTGAATTACTAACCGCACACAAGCTTTACACAGCTATCCAAACTGCTCGCTTATCATGCGATAGTATCTTCGATATTAACATCGTTGCCAACACTGCACATCGCTTTAATGTTTAAAAAAGATTGTTTATTGACCAGTCTTGTTTATTAAAGATACTGAAGGGATTGAGAGCAAGTGCTATATCTGGGGAGAATTATATAGGAATCAAGTTTGCTATCCATTAAAAAATTTGCTTAATTCTATTTAATTTTTTAAACCGTTAAACAAAAATACCTGCTTAATCCTATTTGTTCTCGCGAATGCTTTGATAAATTGCTGAGCCTTATTCTGCCTGATACCTATAAAGTGCTTACACCAAGCAAACATTTCAGTAAAGTCTTTATTTCCCGTTTTAGCTTTGTGTTTCGGATTTAGCTTATTTCGTTAACAATTAAATGTTTACGTTAAAATACACGACAGAGCTGTCTTAACAGTTAAAATTAATATCGTTAAGGTCATGCAGCAATAACTTGGCTGCAGCATTGGAAAAGAAACCTACTAATTACATTCTGCACACCTGAGCCGTCAGCCATAACCTTCCCACTCACAAGGAAAATCGTGTTAGTGCCAAACGTATTGCGACGTCGGGCTCGGCTCACAACACTAGACGGACGGACTAAGCTATTTCACACTACATGCCGTGCCGGCGAGCGGGCAGGGACGTTCAAGGCCGGGCTACCTCGCGCAAATCCTGTGTGTACGTGACTGTCAACAATCGAGGCGGCAGAAACAACGGAGATTTCGTGCCGTTCTCGAGACTTGTAGCTCCATCATTTCCGGGGCGTGTGTGTGTGGAACTCGAGAAAGATCCGTGTGACATCATCCCCAGTATATAAGGAGGCCTGAGCGAGTTTTAGAGTTGGGTTACGGACATGAGTCGGTCAGTGTGTCAGTGAGTGTGAGATAGCTGTGCATGTGTGCCGTTGTAAGAAGGTTCAACGAGCGTCGCGAGTGATTGTAACGTCGTAATTAGGGTATAAAAGACAGAGAAAGTGATGAAAGACACCGAAAAGACTGAGCAAGGTTATTAGAAGAACCGTTGACAGTTGTGATAGCCCCAAAAACTGTAGAATGGGTTAACGATAAGAAGAAAACTGTGTAGTTGTGCTAACATTTTAAAAGACAATAAAGTGACAGAAAAGTAACCAGACTGGATTTGTCCTTCTGTTAACAGTATCTACGCTTTATAGTGCTTTTATGCAAACATATGAAAAATAGAACAAAGATGTTCATAGACTTTAGCAGCTCACTCATAAATCTCTATTCTTTCCTTTCGGTACACAATGATTTGAAAATCTTTTTAAAATATGCAGGACATTAAAACATGGCAGGAGCGAAACTTTACTATGTCTTACTATGTTCGTTCTGTGATTTTTGCATACCGAACCTTTCAAGAGGAAGGAATGTTCAAGATACTAACAAAAATGTGGTATGGTATAACAACATGCTATCACTAAAACGAGAGAGTAACTTCAGTGATGTCTCCGTGTGCAGTATCTGTTGTATTATTACTCCTGGAAAACATCTCTCATGTTAACATAGGTCTTGACATGCTACATTTTCGCCGACAGGTGGCGGACGTCATCTCAAAACATGACAGCCCAAAGGGCACACATGTGTACTGGCACAGGAGGTCCCAACATGCTAATGGCCCTTTCATTACAGGGTCTTCAATGCTGCCAAATTAATTACATCAGGTATGTGAATGTTACTGTTCATCTCACGTAAAAGCTACACTTTATATCTTCTGATACCAGTTTTGTACATCCACGTGGACTTTTTTGAGCTAAAACTCACAAATGCAATTGAAAGTGTCCTTGAAATTTAAATGCTCCATCAGAAGAGTCTGACGTGTTGCACTCATGACTTTCTCTACTCTTGTTTGAACTATTCCTACAAATACATTCCTCTATCTTCTTCATATTAATCGAGACACGCATTTGCAGAAATTATCTTATCGTTAATTTTGTTGTAGGTGGAAAGGGAATTCGTGAATATGGTAAGCTTTGCGCGATAGTTAAACCATTTAAAGCTCTTCGCTATGCGATGGCTTTGAAATCCTGTTCTCTTTACATGGCCAAGAGATAACAAAACGAATAATGACCTTCCATTTCAAAATAAATACAAATTAAACTTAAAGTGAAACAATCTTACGTATTTGGTTAAATGGCAATCCCTTGAAGTCCAATGCTCTGATGGACAGCTCCCAACATATATCTTTAATTTCTTTACTACAGATTTTTGCTTTCATAATTGAATGTAACAAAAAATTTCATAGTTTTACATCTTGCCAAAACCGAATTCAAGTGTTTTCATCGTGATAACGAGCACTTGTAATAAAAAGAAGGAAAAAAAAAAAATAAAAATAAAAAAGAAGGAAAAAAGGATAATGGATAACGCTTCCAGTTAAAGAAAAGTCCAAGAGCTTGAAACTTGAAAGTAATAACATGCAATATCTCGGAAATTGTAAACTTCACAAAGAAATATGAAATAATTTCTACATTTTTCTATAGTAAGATTTGGTCTATCTCTTACGGTTTACCTACCAGTTATATACAAATCAAGATAAAGTTGACTACATGGGCTATAGACATAAAGTTCAAAGTATACATTTTGTTTGCCATAAAAATATCTTAAACATGTAGTATTTTAATCAAAATCGTTAGATCCTTTTTTTTATGCAAACCAACGAAAGATATTAAACTTAAATACCAACTTTGCTTTTTAACCCACCTTTGGTTTTTCAATTATGCAGTTCACAGACAGGCAGACAGACAGACACATGCACACCCACCCACCCATCCACACCCACACCAACACCCACATCCACACACACAGAGACGGACCTTTTTCTAAAAATGCTGTTTTCGGATTCAGGGGACCTCAAAACATACATTTTCGGTGAAATCTCGGCATCTAATTTTTGGATCGAATAAGATACATCCCTTAAGAGTAAGTAAAAAGTAGTGTTATAGTTCATTCCCGCAAAACATTCTCCCTCTGAACGGGAGAACATTTGGTGTTCACCTAGGAATTTATGGTATGAGAAAGGGACCAACGTGATAGGAAAGGAAACTGCAAGTTATACTTTTTCTACCATATACATAGAGTAGGTAGAAGAAATACTGTATATATTACATCTATGAAAATGTTATCGATATTTAAATGGAATTATATAACTTGCGTCGCTGAAAAACATAAGGAATCCCACAAAAAGTTTCATGCGCATGTATGAATCGACAGCATTACTCCAAAGCAAAAGTTTGGATACATACTAAATCTACATAGTATGTAAGGATTTTCTTTCCCGCAGTTCTCCTTCAATCTGTGCCTTTTCATGTTTCAGATGTGCTTCTAGATTTCGTGGCATGTGGTGGTACCGTACAGATGGCGTCGATGCTTGTTCCAAGGGCCCTGTGGGTATTAGAGGGCTATTTGGCTGAGCGGATCGTTCGTTGCCCTCTACAGTGGTGAGCCGGGTGTTAGTGGCTTCCCCGCCTCTGCCGGCCTGCTTGTGGCATGTAGCCTCCTGCAGTTCCTGCACTACAACACTTCCTCCTGAGGTAGCCGCAATCGACTTCACGTAGTCTGCAGTGCATGAAGTGTCCTCTATTGTACACACTATACATTATAGTATAAATCTGGTGTCTAATTAAACTCATCTTCCTGGGATGCGATGTTAATTTGCCTAGGAAAATTGCACACCTTAAATTAGGTTACAAGAAAACAATTCATATTTTTTCCACAACTCTCTCTCTCTCTCTCTCTCTCTCTCTCTCTCTCTCTCTCTCTCTGACCATTTTTATATTTCTATAGCTGATTCAATTTTAACCTTGAATTGATGTGAAGTCGTCTCATTACGAATGAATTTTGGATAATGGGTAAGCCGTAAGAGGTGAAATCTTCCTGAACGAAAAATGTAGTTCAGGTTTAATCTTACAATTTATGAGAAATAAACTGTTTACGGCATTAAACATTTATTTTTTCAAGGCTCGTCTCCTTAGCGCGATAGTAGCCATGCTGGCAAGTGGGAGACCCGGGGTCGATTTCTGCTACCGGTGTGGAGATTCTATTCCACTGGGAGATCTGGTCTGGGTGCACTCAGCCTCGTTATGTCCGTGAGGGGAGCTACTTGACTGAGAAGTAGCGGCCCTTTGTTGCGAAGACCGCATATACACGCCAAGAGGAATCGGGGTGCAGACCACGTCCCACCCTCCAGCCTTGCACCCCATTCAAGACGCCTGTGGTGGTCAGAGTTGGGGGACGCAGAGACCGGGCGGTAGACTGGTCGAGAAACGGCTGTTGCGCCGTCGGTTTAGTTGATCATTTTCGAGATGTTTGCTACTAGCTATTTTGAGCCTTTCAATGCCTTATCACACTATTTTTGAACTTTTAGGTCATTCGTTTATTTCTTACGATGTCATGCAGAGAGTACAGAATTTAAATGCCGGCCCGGTTTTTAAAGATTTCACTGTTGCTTCAGCTCCTTCATTTCCCTTGAGTTACATCATTCAGCGAAATAGTTCCACAAACATTTGCGTGTTTATAACATGCAATAGATAAAGAAATTGATTTTTTCTTGTAAAAGTGGTTTGCAGCACAAGGCGGCGCCGTGGCCGGGCGGTTAGACCGTTCTCCTATCACCAAGGTGGCCCGGGTTCGATCCCAGGGACCCCACGTGGTATTTGTGACGGAAGGAGCGGCATCTGGGCTAGTTTTCTCCGGGTTCTCCGGTTTCACCCATCAGTCATTTCACCAACTGCATCATCATCTTTCCATTCATCCATTTCGCCTGCATTTCACATCATCCTCGTCACTTTCATACCGTGTGCTGGACTGACCACCCGCTTCCAGGTCTTCACTCTGTCCGGTTCATAGATTCGTCTGCTCCCAGACAGGCATGTGACCCTAAGCACAGGCTTGTAAGTCCTAGGGAGCTTGTACAAGTTTCCCGTATTGCTAACAGTCACCACGTACGAAGCAAGTGTAGGTATTTCGTGTATTAACGTTTAGTTTCGATTGAGTGAGTGAGCGAGTGAATGAGTGAGTGAGCGAGTGAATGAGTGAGTAAGCGAATGAGCAAATGAGCTAGTGAGTGAGTGAGTTAGTGAGTGAGTGAGTAAGCGAGTGAGCAAGTGAGCTAGTGAGTGAGCGAGTGAATGAGTGAGTGAGTGAGTGAGTGAGTAAGTGACTAGGGTTCAAGGGCCCGTCGACAGCTAGGTCATTATTTCCATATAGCAAGAGAATTTACTTTCAGTTACAAAAAGCTTCGAGCAAGAAGACGCGTGAAAGAGTGAAAATAAATATTCTTTACTGTCGATACTGTCGATGCAAGTCAACACAACCTTATTCAGCATTGGCATAGGTTCATTCTAATTACTCAATTGTAAAACGTGATAATATCATGAGCGCGAATAATTTAAAATCATTTATAAGGTCACCCCGAGAAAGACATACTGCTTTTCAATCAGCGATACGCGAATACCAGTGTAACACATAACTCTGGGTATCCATTAATTCCAAAGTGCAAAATACAACCAACTTAAAAAACAAATATGCACTCTGTATTAATTTACAGTAATACCGAACCATTCAGCTCCGCGGTAACGTGCAAAGTTCGCATTCGGGAGGTCGCCGATTCGTTTACCGTCGGCCGCCCATTCTGATCATGCGTTTTTCTTTATTTTCCTGCTCGTTAGGCGAATGCGGGATGATTTCTCATCTAACACGACTTCCTTTCAGCGTGTTTGTGGAAGTCGAGAAAGGTCCGCGTGACGTCATTCCCTCTATATAAGGAGGCAGAAAACAGAAGAGAGAGAGAGAGAGTTATAGTTATAGTTACAGGCATGAATCGGTCGGTGTGTCAGTGAGTGCCAGACAACTGTGAAAGATACGTCGCGACGAAGTGAAGACTTTTAATGAATATGAAGTGATTGCATCATCGGAGTTAAGTGTATGAGAAACAGATAATATCAAGAGAGACAATGAAAGGACTGAGCCAAGGCTACGAGAAAAAAAATGCATTTGTGATTTGTAATATCATGAAAGACTGTAGACCCTGTTAACGTCAGTAGAAGAGAAGTGTGTTTTGTGCAAAAGTTTAGAAGGAAAATAAAATGATAGAAAAGTAGCTGAACTGAATTCGACCATTTTATCACACTGGTGGCAGAAGTGGGATTCGTCGAATTGTCAGATTGTTAGAATATTGTTATATATAAATCTTATGAAAGTGCGTTGGCACTAAACTCTACTCCAGCTACTGAAGGATGCGACTGCGTTGTCATCCCGCAGGAATCGATTCATATCTAACTTTAGCCAATCAAAGACATCAGAATATTTTACCCACGTGGAACAAATCAATGATAGAGGCTCATTGCACTTTACTGCTGTGAACGCCTTAGCTACGATGCAAGTCTAATTATAAAATGGAATACACCTAAAGGGTAAAGATCGACCGTAACATTGCGCAACTGTTCCTGAACGTGATGCGAGTCTTTGTGGATAGCTTCTGACGTTCGCAAAGGGATTTGCTCCATTTGCCAGATGAAATAGAACGCTGATTTCGTTAAGTTAGATTACCAAAAGTTGGTGTATCCTGTAGAGCTGTCAGGGCGCAATTAAAGGAACAGAATTTGTTACGGGTTCTCTATACATCGGGTCAGTTCACACACATACACTGCTCATCTCCCTGGCTCATTACCCTATGGCTTAGTAATGCACTGAAAACTCCCTTAACGACCACCACTATTAAGAGGTCATCCCCATTAAGGATCAGTTTTTGCAAGATAGATTTAAACATCCATATAATCAATACATTTTTACCCCCACCCAGAAACCACCGCAATCTCCATACAACACCAGCCTTTGATGAGATATTTTCTTCATTACACCTCGTTTCAAAGACCACCTTTTAATTTTAGGTACCCATAGGTGAAATTTATGAATGTATTTTTAATTTCTCTACTACGTACAGTAAGCAGGGGGATTATTGTATTTGACCCAAGAGTTCGATGTTCACATTTCACTGGAAATATATATTTTGAGGCCCCTGAACTCAAAAAAGGATTTTTAGAAAAAGGTCCGTCCTGTGTGAGTCTTTTAAAAACTTAAGTTGGTATTTAAGCTCAACATCTTTTAAGGATGCGGCAGGAAGATTTTGAAGAAAATTCCTCTACCCTAAACTACACTTTACAAGGAAAATGTTTCTTGCAAAAACAATAGCTCTAACGGTTTTGATTTTAAATGTCATATGCTTATGACATTTTTGTGACAAATTAAATATATGTTTTTGAATTTTGTGGCTACAGTCCATGTAGTCCTGTTTACTCTTGATGACCTTTACATAACGGGTAAACCGTAAGAGGTAGACCAAATCGTTCTTGCAGATTGTAATTGAGGTTCTTCCACACAATAGCCGTGTGTAGGAGAGGATCGTGTCGGCATGTTAGCCATGATAGCTTAGTGGTTAGAGCAGCCGAATGGTAACCAGTAGATCCGTGGTTCAAATCCCGGCAATGGCATTGAACTCACTCTACCCTTTTCAGCCCAAATCTTACTATACAAAACTTGTAGATATTTTTAAAACATACAATTTATTTCGAATGATCCTTTTTGTGGGTTGTTCCTTGCGATATGTCAGAATTTTGCAATACTCATGGACCGTTCTCAAACGGGAGGTCGTTATTCAGGTTTTTATCTCTTGGCCATGCCAAAAGAACGAAATTCCAAGGTCATCATGTAGCAAACATCCTTAAACATTTGACTTTTGCTTAAAGCCTATTTTATGCCACTTGCTTCTACGAGAAAATGAATAGGATGCTTTCTACAAACGTTTATTTCAACTGACATGAAGTAGATAGAGAAATAAGTGTTTATAAGAATAGTTTGTGTAAGAGCAGAGAAAGTAGAGAGAAGTCAAGAAACATCGCTGTCTCACTTAGCATTTCTAACCAGGGCTTCAGTTTCATTTGCCAGTAGAGCTGCCGGAAACTGAAATTAAGCTCCTATAGAGTAGCAGTAGTGTAAAGAATGACAGATGTGAATAGTGTTGCAAGACCTCGAGGTTTAAACTGGTTTATGCAGTATGTACATGATGGATATGTTAATCCTGGTCTGCTATATTTTTCAAATGATGTTCAGCTGCATTTGTCGGTCAACGTGAACAAACAGATGATAGGGTTCTGAAAATTTACACCAATAACATAAAAACTGTTGCCGCATACAAAGACGGGAGTGTAAGTTGGTGTGTGCTAGACGTGTGATAGGTGTGTAAACAATTCACTAACCCCTTTCTTCAGAGAAGTGACACCTACGGAACGAGCCCGTGTTACTGTAAGTGGAACAATGTATCTGCACATTCAGTATAAAAAAGAACTAGGTGTTCTAGATGACAGACTAATTCAGTACTCTGCTGGTTCTCCACGTGATTATTATTTTTATGGAGTGCTTGAAGTTTATGAGACCGCCTCCGTAGCTTGGTTGGTAGCGCGCTTGCCTCTGGCGCGGAGGACCCGGGTTTGATCCCCGTTGCCAGCATGGGGATTTTATCTCCTCTGGGAGGTCTGGCAAGGGGTGCACTCAGCCTCGTTAATCCCAAGGGGACCAATTGAGGAGTTACTTGATGGAAAAGTAGCGGCCCCAGGTCGTGAAGACCGCATAACTGGCCGGGAGGGATCGGGACGCTAACCACGTGCCACCCTCCGCTACTGCACCGCACCAATGACGCCTATAGTGGGTCGAGGTAGCGGACGCAGCGGCTGGGCGGTAAGGCTTGGCTCTTCATGGGCTGTTGTGCCGGGGCTTAGTTTTAGTTTAATTTTAAAGCTTATGAATAACTTTCCACATACTCATAGTACGTTTTCCAATATTTCATCAACAGAGATTCGTCGAATGTTCAATAATGTGCTGAATAGGTGCAAGACTTACACAATCACAAAAGGTAAGCGTGGCATATTATTACGCATAGTTAGCATTATCTAGTGCAGAAACGGCACACTGGTCCCCTTCTATTGTGCATCCACTTCCACTTCTGCGGTCCCCGCCGCTTTGAGAGGCGTTCTACTGGCCTTCACATGTGAAGTATGTAAGTAAGGAGGTCTGTGTATTTGTTTAGCTTTCCACGCATGCAGTGGTGGCGTGTTTTCCGTTCACAGTTCACGAATGATTCTTCACATATGCATATAAAACTTCAAACAATGAGTACAAATGGCAAATTGGTTTCCCACATATCCATAATTCTTCCCCGATGAGCCACCGCAATATTTGCATACATCGCGTCAGCTACAACTAAGGGACCTATAGCTCTTTTTTTAACCTTTTAAATTTTACATCTGAGTTTGAACACCGGCTCACTCAATATCAGTAAATAAAGAAATCACTGTGCAAAAGTTCAGAGTTCTAGCTCAAACAATTTCTCAGACAATGGAATTAAATACTTTTAAGTAACGAAAAAAATGAAAATTGTTGAAACTACCTTCACATTTTTTCAGAGAAGTATACTAGCAGCATTTTCTGACACTTAAGTAAACTTAAAATAAATTGAAGTACTTGATTGAAGTTGATACTATTACTTGCACAAAAATATATGTATTTGTGAGCCAATGAATAAAGCAATAATCAAATGCATATTTGAATCTTTAGATAACACGTTTGAAATTATGTAAGTTTACAAACAAATCAGAACAGAACTGAAATATAAGGAACAAATTTCATACAAAATGCAAACATGAGAGAAAGGAAAAAATTCGTCAGTGTAGTGCATCCCAGTGTAGTTAAAATGCAGAAATGCAGCGCCCGGATGACTTTAATGTGTCGCTGCACTTTTAAAAGTAGTGGTTAGGGAAAATTTTTGACCAAAACTATCCACAAGCGTCTGTAGAATATATATGTGACATTAAAAAATCAAAAATGTCGTCTTCACTTAAAAATATAGTCCTAGTGTTCCTAATATACACAAGTGCTTGTTCGAACAACAAAAGCAGGACGTTCGTACGCAAAATGTCAACGCCCACACACACACACACACACACACACACACACACACACACACACACACACACACACACACACACACACACACACACACACACACACACACACAAAGAAAGAAAAAAAAGAAAAAAAGAAACGGAAAACAGAAAGACACACCTTTTGTATGTAAAAGAAAAGCGTGTATTTTGGCCACTTTCTCATGTATCTTGAACATTTTTCTGTGACCTAGATAGTATCTTAAGTGAAATACAGCACTTTCTGTACCTGCTATTCCTGAGTGATAGAGAGGAAAATAAATTTGTTCCAAGTCAGATTCCCTCTCCTGTTAACGTATTTAATGCATACTGGGAATTAATAAGCATAAATAAATCTCCCCCTTCATATAGAAGGTATACCACTGAGAAGCTAATAGATCCTAGTTCGATCGGCTGGAACACCCCCTGTGTTCTATTTGTGCGGCATATGGTGTAAAGAAGGTAAGCACAAATTACAGAGGTTGTATCTATCGCAGTAGGAGAGTTTACATAGCGGGCGCAGTGTTTGTGAAAATCGAAGCTAGCTGCTGACAGCTGGGTTGGAGATTTATTACTGTTCCGCAAGTCTGGCAACCCACTATCAGCAGCAGGACCTGGTGGCCGTGCTAGATTTTGGACCGCGACCAAGTGCGGGCTGTAAGGTGGGTGTGCTGCAGGGCTCACTACTTGGTTCAAGATACTTGTCACTGCATAAACTTTGGCACCGTGCAGTTATTCAAATGATGTTTACTGCATTTCAAATACATTTTATATGCACAAAGCATTCTGCTTGCAAACAACAGAACCAACACCTAAACTCAAGCTATTCCTCTCTCGTATCATCTTAAAGACATGTTCCAAAAACCTAAAGACCTTTTACTCTCTCCCATCAATACCAATATTATTTAATATTCCCATTTTCCAGTGCATGTCTAGTACGCAGAGTAATTGCTTAGTATTGTGTTCATTTAAATTATTTATATTAGTAATTTCTTTACGTATTATTTATTTAGTGTGTAGTTATGTATATGGTGCAATTAATTCTGTAAAGAAATGTATTTTGTAATATTATATTATTGTAATTTTTTCTCATATATGGAAAGTGGTTCTTTTGAAATGTTAAAACTTGTACATGACAATTTGCTTCATACCTATTATATGACGTAAGAGATGCGCAACGGAAGAACGAGATATTAAACGAATCAGCTTTCCTAGATTCGCATTTATTGCTACAATCCAATAAAGCGTGCTTTATGGTGCAAGTATCTGCAAAAACACTTTTTCTCCAGGACAGCTTTTAATTGTGCTTTCAGCCCTGCAATTATAGATTCTGCATCCAGTTTTTGTAATCGTTCAATTACGAACTGAAAAGCTCTGGTTATTTCTGTTTCTGGCACCTGCCGATATGATATGATTGTAGAGAAATCTTCAAAACGTTCTTTAATGAACAGAAAAGACTCCAGTAATCGTTCTAAAATGAAATATTTTACAATAATCACTTCACTACATTACTCTGAATCAAATTTATTTATTAAGTATATGACTTATCGAGCATTGATACCAATGACGGCATAGAACTTTGATAACCAACAACTTGTACGTTTGAAGTGCTACCCTACCCCAACCCACGGGTCACACCACCTACTCAATCCCCTGCGTTACTCCTTTACCCAAAACCGACGCTGGTGATCAGTATTGCACGGCCAATTTCTCTTCATTTGTTTATCTACCGATATTTACTGCAACGATTTTGGTTAAAACATTTTATATTTGAGATGTACGCGTAGTTAATAAATAAATGTATATATGAATATTATGTGAAAAGGATACGAAGTCCTCTTCATTTTGAATGAATTCTGAGTCATTTTGTATTGATGGTAAACAGAAGACAGACAGAAGCTTGTCACACAAAATATTCAGAACTGATTAACGCACACAAATTCTTGTCCTTTTTTCGTGGCATTGACCATTTATGAGATACTCCTTGCTTCCGGTTTAAAATTTCCAATATTTTGATGATTTGAAGTAATAGGTACCATTTAACAAAACGCAAGTTTTATTGAAAAACATATTTTCAGAATTACTAAGTACTCTTGTCATCTCCTTCGCCTGCCTTCATGCCTGTGAAAGCATTTTTCATAGCGTACTGCTCTGCCGCCTACCTTAAAAAAAAAAAAAAAGAGAAAAAAAAAATACAGAGGAGTCCGGGTGTGTTTGATTGGGGGGGGGGGGGAGGATTGTTCTCGTGTACGACACTGACAGGTGGCAGATAGACATTACAAACAGAGAAACAGAGACTCTGGAACTCTACACGGACCGCTACAGCTTGTAGTAGCGTGTTAAGTGGTCTGCTGGTGGCAGAGATGTTATGCGCCATCAGAGTTGCAACACCACCGCTTGCGCGCCTGACAGTTGCAGAGTCATGACTAAATGCCGAAAAACCAAGAAGTTGGAGAGCGTGATTAGGGTGCAAATGGGTTTCTTGGAGGCAGACGATTGATGGAGAGGTTGAGAAACTAGATGCTGGCGGACGTGCCAAGAACCCATTTACGTTCCACTGGATTATTTCCATGGCATAAAGGAGATCAGTGCATGGTGTTTTTCTTTTTATTTACCTTGGCACACTTAAGACCGATGATGTGCGATTCTCCATCCTCTGGCGACTCCTCTGATGCCCGGGAGTCAGAAGATCCCCTGCGGTTCGCGGAGCGAGAACGGGACTTCACTGAGGATGTGCAGCTACTCGCTCGAGGTTTGTGCCTGGAACGTTGTCTTTCTGTAGGAATCACGGGAGCGGTAGTACTATGGGACGGCTGCGGAGCTGGGGTCTGGACGGTAGAGGTCGAACTGCTGAAGAAACATACCCGTCAGACGAATCGGTTTGCACTCCCAAGGAAACCCGTGAGGGCGAGCTGGTGCAAGTCTGTACGACGGCGTCCTGTTTTGGATGATCCTGGCGAACAGCTGCAGAAAACTTCATGGTAGTGGTAGGATGAAATTCCTTGTATCCCTTCCGCACATCTATAAAGGTTAAATGTTCCTTCACCGAAGCTCCTGGATTGCCTTTTCCTCTAGAGGGCAACACGCGAGTTCGACCGGTGACATCCGCCACAGTTTTCGCACGTGCGGTCCGTTTCACACAGGGAGCCGTCATGAGCAGCACGACCACAGCGAGGACAAACTGGTGGGCCGGTGAAACGTTGCTGCGTGTGCCCGAACTTCTGGCATCGATAACACCGCATGGGGTTTGGGACATAGGGACGAACGGCCACCCGTTCATACTCACATAAGATGTACTGTGGGAGTGTGGTCCATTCAAAGGTAAGGAACCCCCCCTCCCTGAGGAAACGGTTTATTGTCCTTCTGTCCTACTAAGCGGTACGCAGCAACAACACGTTGGTCAGACAGGCAGTTAACTATTTCCTCATTAGAGAGGTCGTCCAAACTCGAAGTTGAAACTACGTCGCGACAACTATTAAGCGTTTTATGTTTCTCTATCTTTACAGGGTAGGAACCCAGGAGACTGGCCTTCAACAGTTTCGCAGTTTGGGCGTCTTGACTGGCCTCTACTAAAAAACTGCCGTCCCTGCATCTGGTGGCGTTTTTCACTGGACGACAGATCCTGTCCAGTTCCTTTTTAGTATAAAATGGGCTGACGTTGGTCATTGTCATCTTGTCACTAATTAGCCGCATAACAAAACACGGTGTGTTGAGGAGGTTGAGCGTAGAAGAGACATGATTGTAAGGTCCCCCTTCTGGGCTGTCAGCCTGCCATCCAGGGGATAAAAGAAACGGACACCTAAATCTTCCTGTCTGTGCCTGCCCGAAGCACCCGCTTCAGACCCGATCTCAAGGAGTACATCGGAAAGAGTTACGCTCCGCCTGTCACTACTTACCGGTGTGCCATATATTTACCAAAGGCAGGCCCGACTTTATGCCCCTACCACTTGTATAATCGCCGGTGGCTCCCTAATTTAGGCCACGTTGCCTCAACGGAGTCAGCGTAGATTCGTGGGACTTGTGGTTAATTATATCGGGCCCCAGACAGCGGTAACACGTCTGGTCCCCTTATTCACCCCAGCGACGCACGGCAGCCGAGATAATCAAGGCGCCTAAGAAGCTACGTGGGTGTACGTGACAATGGAACGGCTCCGCACCTAATGTCGCACGAAAGGAGTAGTGAGAAGGGTCCACGCTACCTTCACGCCTGAGCCTCCGAAGAGCACACAAGTTGAAAGCTGCATCAAAACCGTGGGACAGGGACCACGGAGACAGGGTAGATCCCTGTTGGTGAGATAGGAGTTCATAAAATTAGTGCTTCACCTATGTAAAAGCAATAAAACTAGAAGGGGAAAATAAGTGGCTCAAACCGATTGATATGAAAGGATGATAATGGTGGTGAGCGGCTCGGGAACCCGGGTGCACCAAGACCCGTACTTACCGAAGTAGGCCCGTAGGGAGACTTGTGTAAGAGATAGCTGTGAATTGTAATGGATAGGAAAAACCATGACTGTAGCGCATTAGCATTTTCTTAAATTAAATTATCATTTATTAATATAATTAGTTCGTTCGCTCCCTAACACCAGGTCCGCCATCCTCTTTAAACACATTGCTAATGCAATCTCGGCATACTGATATAAAACGCAGTATGAAGTTCCGCAAAAAGCATGCGCTAGAAGTAGATACCTAAGAAGCTAGGGCTCCAGATTTCAAGTGAGGGAGATACCAGGAAACCAGCTTTCCATACCGCAGACATGTGTGGAACTAACACTCCTGTTTAGTGAACTTTAGTGAAGTTTAGTGAACTCCTGTTTAGTGAACTGTTTAGTGAACTAACACTCCTAACACTCCACATTTACACGACACCAAACCTGACGATATAACTTTTTACTTTCTCTACGGCTCATCTATAAGTAGAAAATCCATTGCATTGAATCCAGAAGTTTGATACCGAAATTTCATTAGAAATATAGTTATAAGGTCAGAATAAAGAAAGAGCGTTGACTTTAGAAACGATGGCTAAATAAACTTCAACTTTGGTGTTCAAGTTCCGCCCTTTTCAAGTGAGTGACATGAAGATTTGCATAGGAAAATCCTTCCCCGCTGTGGCATTTAGTCACAAGCAGTCGGTATCCAGTGACGGACACAGGAAGGCGATTCCATGGCAGTTTCTAACGCATGCCTCCAATTTTCTGGGAATGTTCTCAGAAGACCTATTCGCTGTGGATGATTTTTGCATAAACGGTAAAAAGTAAGGGACAGACAAAGGTTTACTACATGCAAAATATGGATCTCCTTAAAACACACAATTTATGTCAAATAATTCTTTTTATTTAGAGTGAACCATTTAGAGATGTTCTTCATTAGTTGTTTGAATTTCCCAATACTTTTTCTCAAATACGAATACGTTATTCGTTGTTATGCTTTGGCCTTGCAAAGAGAACGGAATTTCAAAGGCATCGCATAGCAACCAGCTGTTAAAACATTTCACCATCGCTCAAAGTCTACCGTATTCCCAAATTCCCCTTGCACTTGTAAGAGTTAGGAATAAGATAATTTTGCAATGTTGATTAAAGTATAATAGATAGAGAAGTATGCATTTGCAAGAATATGTGTATAAGAGCGAGTATAGGTCTACATATATTTGCGAGCACAAAGGTCTGTACCGCAATATGTTACGCTACGATTACTTGGTGCATCTTCTAAGGCTATGCACCTCGACTTTGTCGCCCAATAGTGATTGACTTCTTAAACGTAACCAGTACCAAAGAAGTCACTAATGAACATATGTTTATCACCTAATATTTTAAAAATACTTTCGTAAATCAAACGCAACATACACATAACCAGCCCGCCACTACAACACAATGCATTCTAGAATGGCAAAGTCTGCATATAGTGGAAGGAGGTAAGTCCAACCTCCACTCTTTCGCAAACGTTGGACATCGCTGCTCTAATGGTTTTAATTTGGGTACCACATGTTCAACATTCAGCATTACCGGTTACTTTTGTGTAACTGATGAGCCGTGAACAAACTCTTGGTACTAAAATGTATATCTAACTCACAATTTATGTCAAATTACTTCTGGCATTAACCATTTTCAAAGTATTCCTCGTTATTGGTTTGATTTTCAAATACCTTTTACAATTTATGTATTTTTTAAAAAGTTGACTAAACTTTAATCTCTTGTGCGCTGTACCTATATGTGCAATCAAATATTTATTCGATTAACAATAAGTACAAATAACGTTATGTAAGAATGATTTGTTGAAGAGTGAGTAGAGCAAGGCATGTGAATACAACACTTCAGCTTACCGCGATGTCGCGTGAGGCTCGCATTGGAGGTCCCTCATTCGATTGTCGTTGGTCCTGCCAATCTGACCATGGATTTGTTTGTAGTTTCTCGCGATCGGTAGGCTTATTCTGAGATAGATCTCTTCTACGATGAATCTCATGTGCATAACTTCCGGTTCAGGATTGTAGTACCATACGGCGGCGATTCAGGGTCCGGGAAGTAACATTTCTAGAAGGATAAGCACGTGAGTTTTGTACCAATTTTTAAGAACCATCCGCACGTCAAGTGAAAGCTCTATGCATTTTGCTTTAGTAGGTGGTGTCTCTGTCTTGTGCTGAAGTTAGCTAACGAGTTTAGCTGCCTTACTTCTGTTTGTAAGTTTTTTGAGTGATTTATAATACTATGTAGGCGTTTCTAGGGAAAGCAACTGCGCTCCTGGTCATTTCTACTCATCTACCTTTTACTTTCTCTACTACGTATAGTAAAGTACAAGTATGATATTCCACCCAAAAATTTGACGTCGTGATTTCACTGGAAATATATGTTTTGAGCCCCTGAATCCAAAAATTAAAAGCATTTTTAGAAAAAAGGTCCGTGTGTCTGTCAGTCTGTGAACAGCATAACTCAAAGCCGAAAAGTCGGTTAAAAACCAAAGTTGGTATTTAAGTTAAATGTCTTTCAAGGATGCGACACGAAGATTTTGAAGAAAATAGCCCCACCCTAAACTACCCTTTACATGGAAATTTTTCGAACATTTTGATTTTCTTGAAAATGGCTCTAACGATTTTGATTAAAATACTATATATTTGGCATATTTTTATGTCAAATGAAATGTGTATGTTGAATTTTCTGGTTATGGCCCATGAACTCCTATTTACTGTGGATGACTTTTGTATAACTGGTAAACCGTAAGGGATAGAGCAAATCTTATTCTAAAAAATGTAGATCTTGCTAAAACACACAATGTATGTCTAAATACATTTTTTTTTTTTTTTTTGTAGAATGAACCATTTCGGAGATATTCCATGTTATTTCTGTAAGTTTTGGAGAACATACTTCTGTCAAACGGCATATCGCTATTCACTTGTTTATATGTTAACCGTGCAGAGAGAACGGAATTTGAAAGCTTTAAAAGATTTGACTATCGCTCAAAGCCTACTTTATTCCCATATTCCCGTTGAACGTGCAAGAAAACGAGCAATAAGATAATTTCCTCAAATGTTTACCTCTACTAACACGAAGAGGACAGAAGAATAAAAATTTGTAAGAATGGTTAGTACAAGAGTAGATAAAGTCATGTGAGTGCAACACATTAGATTTTTTCAGTGTTCCTCTGCGTGTTATTTCGATACTTTCTGTATGGGACACAAGTGCTCAAGTAAACTTTCACTGTGACTTTCTTACTGACAGTTTTAAGCAAGCTTTAATTACAAGGTTTTGGAATTTTAACGTGTTGCTTTGTGTATTCTGATTCACTGCCATTTAATTCTCGGTCGTGTGTTCTGCTGTTAAATTGTGAGCCTTTTCAGTTTAACATCTTGCACGGGGTATAAAGGTAACGAATATTAATATGTAAATAAATACTATCATTAGCAGCTTACCCTGATAACTTTTACAAGTTTCAAGTGCGAGTGTATCCGTCAGGGTCCTAGACACAAATTACTTTAGCAGCAAAAGTCATAAGAGCACAGCACACAGTGCAGTTTATTGTTGGGAGTAATTGTAATGCGCGAAGTAATTGAAAATTCAAATATCCCTCCTAATTCCAGACAGTGTATGACATTCATATAATATAATAACGATGCACACCAATAATTTCTAACGATGAGGCACAAATCGTAACATACAATGACACAATCACATGCCTGTCATAGTTTGTAAGTTTTTAAACAAGCGTATCCATAACAAACAACTGTAACGACTGGCAAATATCGTTAACAGCATATGATGTTCGTTTGGGAAGAATGAAATATTAAGCTTAATTAAATTGTTCTGCTGAAATTTGCACACAACGTAGATATATGCACTGAATTGGAAATGTTATTACTCAATAATATAATAACAAAGAAAATCATTATTCACAGGTGTACCTGAAAAATGAGAAGCTGCCATGCAAATCAACAACTCAAAATATTTATTATTTAAGTTACTATATAATACAATCATAGTAAAAAAGCAGAACTGCAATTGTATGCTACATAGAATTCATGCGCTTTTCGAAAATTATTTCGTAATACATGTTAAATTTCAGCTTCTATTAGCACGATTTGCATCGTGTATAATAATCCGAGCAGAGTTTCACTCGATAAGGCATTATGCTCTAACAGCAAATGGCAGGATTCCACAAGTAGAGCTGGCGTAACTAAAACTTGCCAATCTACAGGATGCGCGGAAGATTATTTTCGTAGACGTACCGTAGCGTACCGTTACGCCTATTGCAGGGTGACGATATCCCTATTACCGGCTGCAGTATCTAACAACGTCTCGAGGAGTGTATATCGCAGAGAATGGACAGAGAGTAGAGTGGGACCGGGAAGTACAATGCGGGGAATGGAAATGCATGCGGCCTTCAAGTGGAGTAACCCGACTTTATCCGAGTAGTACCAAAGTTTCACACAACTCTCGTTGGCAAGCTTTAGTTGCGTCAGCTGTATATAGTAGCAAATGAAGCATCATTTTGTCGGATTGGATTCGGTTGTACTCAGTAGAACAACTATAAAGCCGTTAGTTCCGAGTCGTACATTTACGGCACGTAAAAGAATCTCAAGCGAGAGAAAGAGGCCTCTGAGCAAAATTAAGTGCTCGTTCACGCGGAGCAGAAACTGGCACGCTGAGAAACACAGCAGTTAAAGAGCGTCCGTAAATAATAATAATAATAAAAAGAAAACTCAATTTCATTTCAACTGGTGTTAAGAGTCACCAAAGCTAGTCTAGGAGGAATGTAACAAACTTCTTTGAACGATAGTATGTTCGGTGGATGTTTTAAGAATTAAGTGGATTTACATGCCGTGTGAATTCCAGTTGTCCAAGCGTCTGACAAGTAGGAATAATGGAGCAATGTTGCAGTATTGTAGTTGGGTGTTGTCTATGATATGCAAGGATACAGATTTCTTCTAGAACATAATATGGTTTTCACACGAAAGCCACATTAACCTTGATGACAACACTAAGAGACAAATATTCCTTTTACAGATATTAGTGAACTACGTAAGGATATAGCATTTTTGTCTATTAAAGCAACCTTGTTCATCAAGATGTTCAATATCTTAGAAAGGTAATGAACAACGTGTGACACGTGGTGGTTACATTTTGAACGTCATTAACTAGCATTTAGTTCTCCTTTATTTTCCTGGTTATAGTACTAGTAGACTTTTAGGGGAAGGAAAAATCAGATTTGATAACCTGGTCTGCGCTCGATTTCAAATGCACTACTATGGGGAGAGTAAAATGTTCCAAACGGACTGCGCGGTGTTTTACCTGTACGCGTTCTCAGTGTTCGTTGCCGTCTGCCGCTACCATAGAAAGGCGCATATGAAACCATACCATATTTTTAAAAATAATTTTAAAGCTTTTCCTTACCAACATTACGAAGATGCTGAAGGTGGCCACTGTCGTTGTCCATACATTATTGGCGCCTTTTTAGGAAACTATCCATCACTCGCCGTAGTTCACGTTGATAAATACTGCCAGTTTAAAGGCGAATTAGTTTTAATTCTTCCCCGGAATGTGTGGGTTTGTGTTGTACACTTTATGTTTTAAGTTGCTCTAGAGATAAAAATCGCTTATTGGAACTCTGCGAAATCTTTCTCCGCTAATGTCACACAATACACCGATTGTTTCGTTATAAAGGGGTACTTCATGAACAATATTAGTTTCTGAGTTATAGGGTCAATTTTTTTCGAGTCAACAGTGAATACAATTTTGCCCCTTTTTAGAGAATTAATAAACAGGGGGCGTGATTTTGCCTTTTTTTCAACAAGAGTCTGCAACGGCTCATACAGCCCATCTTTCGATGAAGACAATTGAAAGTGTGTTTCAGGACATAATTAGATACCAGTAGAAATTTGTGAACCCCTCGGTCCCCTGATCTTACCACCTGAGATTTCTATCTGTGCGTGTGCGCGTGTGTGTGTGTGTTTTATGAATATATAGAATCAAACGTGAGTTCAAAGCAGTTCCTCTACGCCGCCACTGCGACTTTCAAAACCCTCCTTCAAACCATGCGTCATGTGCATGCCGGGTTGCGTGACTTCACCATTCGGGCAATTGCGATGACCAATTTGCCGACTCCTGCCGTATGCAATAAAACCACGTTTATCCGGACTAACTGGGAGCAAAGGCAATTCGGAAAATCGAAAATCCGGATGATATGGGTAATGAGCAAAACAAAATTCTTAAATAAGCAGACATGACGATAAAAGACTAGACCTTGTAAGAAAATGATGTACAGTACATAGTATGTAATGGTTGTAAGGCATTAAAAATATAAAAATCTTAATCACATAAAATCACAACATTTCTTAATAAAGAGTTGATCCACAGTCTTCCGTTTTAAACACGTGTGGCGTTTGAACAAAGTACGGTCACGCATACCCTTTATCATTAATAGTTCAGCTGGAGTGGTGCCTGGCTGACGCTCCAAGTACGCCACAATGTTTGTCAACTGGTGCGCAGCAGCTCCCAATCCAGCAGCTATTTTCTTCAATGTTCCTCCTTTATCAATTCGATTAATAGTTTCCAACTTTTTAACCATTGACACCACGACCTTCCTTCACTTTGATATCATTTTAGACTTGTACACTGAATTACATTTCCAAACAGTTTGATAAGACAAAAAGAATACGGTTGAAGCAGGCTCAATAAACTTAATGACATGTGCCGTTTAAAAACAGTAGGAAAACTGAGGATTGAGGGAGGTATAGTGACGAGTAGAGATCAAGGTCAACGCTTTCTTCCGGCGCTATTTATAGTTGGTGAGACATACCGCGCCAGCACCGTGTGATATAGTACTAAGTCTTTCTTAAACTCAACAAGTAGCATTTTACAGTTTAGTGCAGGGGTGTCAAACAGCACTCACCAGGCGTGAAAAATTTTCCCCTATTTTCCCTCCCTCCGTGATGATCAAATCGGAAAACGGGAAAAACAAAGCGAAAACCGGTTCTACTAGCGCGTGGTACTGCAGTTAAGGAGGAGTAGACCCCTCTCTTCACACCCTGGGAGCGATGTTTGACATGCCTGGTTTAGTGCAATACGCATTACCATAATTTATTCTACAATTTATGCAGAAACCGTATGTTGAATTAAACTAAAAGCGAATATATAGTTATGTTCTTGCTATCGTAGTTAAATTTATTATCTAATGTGAACAATAAACTTAAAAAATAAACCACAAATGTTATCCAGATAATCTGGAGATCCGGCTAAACGAGGGCCAGTAGGTACTATTCCATCCTATATAATAAGAAGAGGACTGGAAAAAGGAATGCGCGTTGCAGATAGGATTGAAGATTCAACATCTAACACTGTACAGAGATCAATACGCCCACTGTGGACATAGGCAGCTCTTCTTCATGCTTTGCCAACCACTCTACGGATATTACAACCACTTTGGTGGTATACAGCAAATTGTAGAGGCCGCAGTTAATTCACTTTCAGGAAATTCCGCCTTTCCTTTTTTGCATAGGAACGTGAAACGGTGACAACTGATTAATTGTGAGGAGAGGGGGGTGAAGACAGCTGAGCCACGTTTTCTCTCTTGTTCAACATGAGTGATTCTGCACGCGTTTTACAAATTGTCGGAAGTAATCGCTCGTAAGTATGTAGGTCTTTTGCATATTTCTGCTTTCGCATTTATACAAACTGAGCGGATTCAATTTATCATAGCACCGCTCCATGTTTTGAAGACATAAATATGCTTCAACACTCTCACATAAAAACAAAATAAATGTTGCTTTTAAACATCATACTACAAAAGAGTTTATCAAAATCAAATATATTTCTTTGTATGACGGAGTTTGGGTTCTGCATCCCCTAATCCCTGTGGTATAATTAATTTTAAAACTGACATAACATTTAACGCCGTAAAACTAGTCAAATGAAACAAACCACGACGTCAGCTGCGTATTTGTTTGCTCTATTTGGATAATAAATTGCATTTGCTAGACCAGGGACGGGAATCCATTGTGCACCCAATCCTCGTAACATTTTTGCTGTTTGGCAGAGTGCTAGTTCTGCGCTTCTTGAACACTTGACAGTGGTGAATTGATACAGTTAACTATCAGCACGTATGTTTCAAACAGGAAAGAGATGGGCATGCTTTTACTATGTGAAATCTGAGTTACACACATGAATTGTCATCATCCGAACATGTGAGAAGACGTTCAAACTCTGGAGTAATATCTGTAACAGCAATAATAATAATAATAATAATAATAATAATAATAATAATAATAATAATAATAATAATAATAATAATAATAATAATAATAATAATAATAATAATAATAATAATAATAATAATAATAATAATAATAATAATAATAATAATAATAATAATAATAATAATAATAATAATAATAATAATAATAATAATAATAATAATAATAATAATAATAATAATAATAATAATAATAATAATAATAATAATAATAATAATAATAATAATAATAATAATAATAATAATAATAATAATAATAATAATAATAATAATAATAATAATAATAATAATAATAATAATAATAATAATAATAATAATAATAATAATAATAATAATAATAATAATAATAATAATAATAATAATAATAATAATAATAATAATAATAATAATAATAATAATAATAATAATAATAATAATAATAATAATAATAATAATAATAATAATAATAATAATAATAATAGAAAATGGATGTGATAAAACAATGTACATCAGAAAACACTAGTTCGTTCCTTGTAAGCGGCATATCTATAATAACGCTGTGTAATGCTCTCTCTAAGAAAAGCATGTAATATCTTCTTCCAAATGAGGCATTTTACATTGTCTCATTCCGCACAATAGACAAATTCTTTCTCCCATTTGACATTAAATCTTCGTTTCCTTAAGTTAGACGACATTAATGTTGATAGATACCTACATAAGTCCTCCAGTGATACCGGTCGCGAAAGGACTGAAAGTCAGCTGTGGACTCCTGAAATCAAATAATGAAGGGGATGTGTACCGTTGTGTTGCACAGTTGCGTGGTGAAAGGTTCACGAATCACACGGATTCATGAATCCGCTTTTGCCCACCACTGGGCTAGACCCTAGGTATTCTTTAATCAATCCACATCTTTATAATCCACATGTTGGAATGTGATTTGCCGCTCTGCAACCTTGTAATCCACGTACCTACTACTATATTATACAGATTATCAGAATAACTCTTCTTAATTTTCAGATGTGACAGAGGTATGAAAATAAACATTTTTTCCTACGAGGAATAACTTAGTGCCAAAAACCTTTGTTTTAAATGTAAAAGAAGAGCTCCTCATGGCTGTATTTATGTTGCAGCTTTTCTTATTACCACTCATAAGCAAATGTTCTGATGGGGTAGAAAAAAATGTAATTGTTCTACTTGACGATGTTCGCTATTTAATAATAAATGCTTCTGCAAATTTTGGACACTCGAGAAAAGTGAGTTCATAGAAGGGAAGCGTAGAACATGTTTTCTTCCTGAAAATTAATAATAAGGCTAATAATTATACTAAGAATAATAATTTCTGACCTTAATTTACGGTAAGGTATATTGTTAGAGTCTTTGCGGAATAAGTTGGCAGAAAGGGATAGCGATATTGGTTGGAAATGACCTGAATCAGCTCCCTTGAGTACAATGAAGTACCCTCATTATGGGAATAGCTTTTCTGGTCAAAATCGTTCTTGTTGTCAAATCTCTTTCACTGTGACACCTCTCACTCAGTATTGTCTAGTTAGCAGGAGAAGATCGTCACAACACTGCGTGCGAGTGAGAGGGTGAGTACTGCTTTCTCTTTCTACATGCTGGCTGCCAACATATTCCGCACAGAATATAGTCTTGAACAAATGTACTGCAATGAGGATAGTCATTAAAAAGTGCGTGAAACATAACTTTTCTGTACCGTAACCACATTTGATAACTGTTCTTTCACATTTATCATAGTGATATTTCAAATGTTTGAAACAATAGTCAGTTGTGTTCTGAAAATGCTGACAATGTCTTTCAGCTGACCCCGCCAGTACCCATCTCTATTGGTATGCACACTGGAGAGAGGTACTGTTGATATGCCAAGGACTCTAGTTTAAGGATATTGTGTCTCAACCAGGCAAACTAATGCCAAAGCTATTTGTTATTCTTCAAGTGACATCTGACATTAGTAAGAAAGTGAAAGAAATGATTTTCAAGGCAGACTCTCTAATTATAAAATGGTATTCCTCGGGAAAAATGACAAAACTATTGTTCAGTGTATCTTTGAAAGAGGCATTCCTTCCGTATTCAGCCGCACGAAGCCATTTCGACTACTTTCTGTGGAGTTGAATGAAGAGCATGGTGTATGACATTCCTGTAACGTCAGCGGAGGACCTAATGGCTCAAGTCCACGGAACGATTGAAAATATTCAGACAGTCGCACGTAGTGGGTCATGTGCATGAGGCTCACCATAGCCGATATAGGCTCTGCAATGTGGTAGGAAGTACACAGTTCGAAGCCCATTTGAAATGTAGACAGCTCGATATTGGGTTTATTGACGAAATGTGAACGTACACCCATCTCACACTTCGAAGCGGTACAGCGTCCAAACCGTGCATTTCTGGACAGGGTTCCTATTTGAAAATCCATCAGTTTGCCATGCCACACAACCTACTAAGCGTTGTCAGTGCTATTTGGGACATGCAGTATATTATTCTGACTATATCTATGTTACTACTGTACCTAGTGACTGAGCCAGTAAATAAACAAACTAATAAATAACTAAATAAAAAAAGAAGAAGTTTTTATTAGTACAGCGAGTAGAAAGGTCATGTGGGTACTACCCATCGGATTTTTATTTTCTCTACTACGTAGAGTAAGTAAGGAAGGTATTGTACTCGACCCAAAATTTCAATGTCGATATTTCATCAGAAACACAAAACATCAAAAAAAGCACTTTTAAAAATGCTGCGTGCCTGTGAGTCTGTGTTTGTGTGTGTACCTGTCTGTGAATAAATTACCTCAAAAATGAAAGATCGGTTAAAAACCGAAGTTGGTATTTAAGTTTAATATATTTCAAGGATGTGACACGAAGATTTCGAAGAAGCCCACCCTAAGCTACCCTTTACACGGAAAGTTTTTCAAAAATTTTTATTTTCTCAAAAATGGCTCTAACGATTTTAATTTAAATGACATGTGTAAGATACCTTTTATGGCAAGTGAAATGTATATTTTGAATTTTCAGACTATAGCCTATGTAGTCCAGTTTACTCTTGAGGACTTTTGCATAACTGGCAAACCGTAAGAGGTAGACCAAATCTTACCAAACAAAAAATGCACTCCTAGCTCTTGTTAAAACACACAGGTTAGTTCCAAATGCGTTGTTGTTGTTGTTTTTTTTTTTTTTTTTTTTTTAAGTGAGTGAGTGAACTATTTCGTAAATATTTATTATTTGTGTGACTTCCGTAATACTTAAACTTTTCTCAAATGGAATGTTGTTATTAATCTTTTTATCTCTTGACCGTGCAAAGAGAAAGGAATTTCAAAGCTTTCATATAGCGACCAGCTTTAAAACATTTGACTGTTGCTCAAAGCCTACTGTATTCCTATATTGCCCTTGCACTTACAAGCAAATATACAATAATATAATTTCTGCAAATGCTTATTTGGACTATCATGAAGAAGATAGAAGTATAAGAGTTTGTAAGAATAGAGAAGTTCATGTGAGCGCCACACATGAGATTTTTGAACTATGATATTTACACACTTCCACATAAGAACATTTATGGAAATTCGTTTTGGATCGAGAGACCTTAAAACGCTTATTTAAAGTAAAATCTCAATATAGTATCCCTGGATGAAGCGCAAAGCTCCTCTTCTTATAACATACAAGTACTAAAGAAAATAAAAAGACAATTTTTCTTATCCCCTCCTTTTTCGTCGAAATAAATTTGCTCTTGGACTATTGTTTGTTTCTAGTCAGATGATGTGCTGACTAGAATGTAGTGCTACACAAATGCGGAAAAACATGCACCATTGCCAACCAGATACATCTAATTAACGGGATGCTCCTTTGAAAAATGAGTGAAAGCGGAGGTGAAATTATTATATGCACCTGTATGTACCGGTTCACTTAGGTGATAATGACATGTCAGTTCAGAATGTATTACACTGTGTTTGTGGTCACTCGTGCTGTGGTACGAGGTGCTACAAAATGGAGTGCTACAATTTTTATGGCATGCCCTTGTTACCTGTAACTACAGGAATATCATGGTTTCAACGAGAGCAATGACATAAATACAACCACCACCTTGCCACACAAACATTATCGATTGGCAAGGACGTAAAGAGACAAAATAACGACCGGGATTTGAATAACTGCATCTCTAGTGCCAATATATCACGGGATAATGCTCTCCTACTGTTGCTTCGAGAACACTTTACCACCATATGCGATCCTTAGTAAGCCACTCTGTATTCCTGCTAAGTCCAATAAGGGCTGTACTTTTGCTAATGAATCTCCGAGGCAAATCGGGAATGAATAATTACTAATTTAATAAAAATGTGTGCACTGAACTTCTGAAATTTGTCATTAAGTCCTACTGCTGGATATTTAAACTCTTATACATGGGCATATACTTTTAACACAATGTCTGACAACATTTTTAAAGGCGGGAGGCAGGAGGAGCTGGTCAAAATAAAATCCAATCAGAGGATTGCTAGGTCCTGCTAAGTTGTATAGTTAACACATTGTGAAATCACAATGTAGAATTGGTGATATAAATAACATTTTAACCCTTAACATTTATTTGCACAGTAGGAAAGGGAATTGTAATACTCAGATACAAGCCGTCATTAAATTTTGTGTCTGCCACAATAAAGGCACCAGTTAACGACCTCTTAAACTTCAGTTATTGTACTATTCATTTTTCTTAAAGGCTCTACCCTCAACACGTGTGTAATACAAATTTAGAAGAACTAAGTTGTAAATTAAAAATTTTAAAATACTTCGACTAATTATTTTGAACATTTTCGATATCGAGATTTCTGCATAAATGCAAGTTTTGAGGGTCAAATCCACACTCAGAAGGGTATCTTTTTTCGATATTCAATTTTTTGATAAAAGTATACTTTATTGTTAGAATAAACGAGGTAATTATAATAATGATTGATATTAAACAATTAACCCCTGATTAAAGTAACCATTTTTAGAATAAGATTCGTGCGCACTTTTGATGTTGGAAGATGTCCCCAAAATATTTGGTACCAATAAAGATAGGTATATCCTGTGCAACTGGCATAGTTGAGCGATAATTGAAAACGCATTGTACAAAAAATTAAGGTCTCCTTGAAAGATAAAATTTATTTTAAATAACTTTATTGTGATAGCCGTTTCAATGGTTAAAAGTCTTCAATACTCCTGCCATTGTCCTAAACTCCCGTCGATTTTAAGCTGCTTTTCGCAATCTCATGGTAGCCTTAAACAATTTGAAGGTCAGCATACGATGACCAGTTCTGAATCATTTGACTATCGTTATTCCGTTTGTATCTATAACGAAATATGTAATGTAGCTATTTATGCAACAGTTTATCTCGATTAAAGTGTAGTAGAAAGATGAATAAGCTTTCTTAATAATATTTTGTTCACCCAAAAGTACACAATAGAGAGTAAAGAAGGTCATGTGAATGTAAAACCACAGATTGTTTTGAACATTTTTATAACCAAATTACTCTTATCAATCAATTTAAACTTGTTTAACATTAATTTTATGTTAGTATGTACAAGCATGTAATCTTTCCGAAACTGCTTTGGGTTTTAGGTTAGTACAAACTATTTTACTACAAAACTATATCTGATTCAATGGTTGGTCATTCTACCCTCACATTAAACAACTTAACAATATTCAATAATGAGTTAACTATAATAGATGAAACAGAATAACACTAAAAGTATTCTCTAGTGCCTGTGTACCAACTGACCGTACTCCAATAAACGTCTGTTATAAAAGATTAAGCAGATCAAAACGAATTCAAAATTCATCTTATTTGTTGTATACAATGGTTTCCTACAAAAGGGCTTGTTTTCAGGTGTAGAATAAAAATAGGTTTAAAATAAATCGGGGTTTCTATCTAAAAATTAAGCTGACAATGTAAATGAACTTGAAAATATACACCAAATAAAATGAAAAAACATTTGCCTTACAGTGTTTTGCTTAAAATGTGTTGCACATAATCACATATGAATAACATTAAAATAAAAAGGCCCTATTCCGGGTGGAAGGCTCTGCTTCGGCCATGCGTTAACCAGAGATTATAGATGATGAGCGTAAAAAATATATCCAATACAATTATTGTCAGTAAAGAACAGCTTCGCCAAAAAAGTGTCCAATATCTAGAATCTTTGGAGCCATTTAGCTTCTTGACCAATGAATAAAAATGTTCTGCTCTTTCACTAACGTTCGCGCAAACACTGTGTGAACAATACCGTAATGCCTTTTTATTTCAATTTGAAGAAATTTAATCACAATTTTATGTTAATTTGACGCTGCCAAATCTCTCTTAGAAATTAAACTTTTTATGTCAGTAACGGGGCGACCGAGCTTCGCTCGGCGTTTTTCGCCTCTCTTTTTGTGAAATCTTGTTTTTTGTGGTAGAAGATACTTATTTAGATAACTCTGACAGGCAAAACGTTAACTAAATAAAACTTATTGTCACAATTGTTACGAGTCATTTCCGAGATACAAGAGATATAGAAATACATACGAATAATTCATGAACACCCTCATTTCAGCTGTCAAACCTCTACCGCTGAACACAGGCCTCCCCTATAGATATCCACCTAGTTTGAGGGGTTTGTTACACTATGGAGTTCAGTTCTTTGGTGCTGCGATTGGCTCCAGGGCGTTTACACGTTGGCCAAGGTCCATCATCTTTCCCTCGAGTTTTTCCATGATTTCCTTAGCCCGGCCAGCCCCTCGTTAGTATTCTCCAATAGGTCTATCTTCATATTGGAGATTCGCGTGTTCATCTTTTCCGTTTCGGAGTTTGCATTTTCAATTTGGCTTCCATTTTCGTTTCCATTTTGTCCATTTTTGCTCTCATATTTTCTATTCTGTAGTGTACATTTTTCCAATTCGCTTTCATATTTGTTTCCTCTGCCGCATTCCGGAATTCATTTCATTTCCCATTATGTCCATCTTGGCTAAATTTGTTTTTCATCAACTGTTAAGTAGCGTGCTTTTCGTCACACCCCTGACACCAATTGTGATTACTTACTTTTTAACTATTTCTTTATCTATTTATTAAAACACCGGAGTGACAATAATCAAAAGCACTGTTGAACAATAACAAATACTACAGGAAGAAAAGCTGGTTGATAAAGCCATGTGAATGCACTACGCATTTCTGTTTCAATCATATAGAAAACTGTATGAATTGTTCGTAATTGTTAGTCAAAGCGGGAGTAGTGAAAGAAATGTGATTATGTTCAGTAAAAGAAAAATGAGTAGACAGACCGTGTGAATGTTATACGTTGCACTTATACTTCAAGTGTATGGAAAAATGTGTGGATTGTATATAGAAGGGGAAGTAGTGTGTTAGGTAAAAAAAAAGGGAGTAAGAAAACCATGTGAACGTAATGCGTTGTGTGGTAAAATGGATTGCATAAAAACCTTCGCCATCAAAACACTTACATATGTCAATTTTCATGGCGATCGGTCAACCTGAAGAGTTTACTCACTCTTCAACATACGATATGTATAGCCGTTGGTATGTATGAAATTGATAAACGATAGGGATTAACAGTGAATGGTTACGTAAAACAAAAGTGGGTAGAGAAAATAGTATGTATATAATACGTTGTATTTCTGTTTCAAACATATGGCAAATTGTATATTGAAGGGAGAGTAGGAAAGAAAACCGATTGTGTCTCATAAAGGAAGAATTAGTAGAGGAAATCGCGTAAATGTAATATGCTGCATTTCTATTTCAAACATACTGAAAATTATAGGATTCATTTCTAGAAAAGTGAGTAGAGAAACAGTTATGAATGTGTTACCCAAAAGCAATTAGAGAAAACAGTGTGAATGTAATACGTAGCACTTCTATTTCAAACACGCACAAAATTGTATGACATTTGTAGAAGAGTCAGTAGAAAGAGACGTGAATGAATATGTTACCTAAAAGTCAGAGGAGAAAACAGGGTGAATATAATAGCATTTATATTTCAAACATAAAGAACATGGCATGACTTATTTCAAAAGCGAGGATAAAAATGTTTTTTTTGTGTGTGTAAAATCACGTTTTTATGGAAAATTGTTTATAGAAGAGTGAGTAGAGAAAGAGATGTGAATGTGTTACCTAAAAGTAAGTAGAGAAACCACTGTGAGTGTAATATGCCACATACAGAAAACAGTATGACTTATTTGTAGAAGAGTGAGTAGAGAAAGAGATGTGATGTGTTACCTAAAAGTGAGAGGAGAAAACAGTGTGAATGTAAAAGCATTTCTATTTCAAACACACAGAACTTGGTATGACTTATTTTAAAAGAGGGAATATTTTTTTTTTTTGTGTAAAATTACGTTTTTATGGAAAATTGTTTACAGAAGAGTCAGTAGAGAAAGAGATGTGATTGTGTTACCTAAAAGTTAGTAGAGAAAACACTCTGAATGTAATATGCATGTATACAAAAATGTAACCAAATCTTTAGAGCCGTTTATGAAATACCGGGTTTATCTACACAAGAATTGCTCTGTAAAAGCCGGAATATGTTATCTTATATATTTAAATGAGCAATTCTTGCATATAAATATATTCCGCGCAACTTGGGAACGGCTCTAACGATTTTGATCAAATTTTGTATCCAGACTGGGTTTTGGTTATTAAGTTTATCTATATAGGTGTCATTTCTGAAAAAAAAGAAAAGAAAAACGCGATTTTATGCGTAACAGTCACAATTACTCTAAACCTTATTTTGGCCATAATTCCTCTGTTAATGGGCCAATTACAACAAACAAGCCAAGATGTTAAAGGTCTCGTCATGGAAACGGCTCCAACAATTAGGATTAAAAATTATATTTAGTTAACATTTTGCTTTCTTCTCCAAAAGAAAAACACGATTTAAAAAAAAAGGAAAAGAAAAGCCGAGCGAAGCTGGGTCGCCCAGGTACTATTATTTATATACCAGAACTGCTCGTTTAAATATATAAGATATTAAGATTAAATTGTTACTAAATTCATTCGAATTAAGGTAGAAATGGATTACAGCACTGTTCAGACAACGCTTGTGCGAAAATTAGAGTAATAATGCACCATTTATGTCCATTCGTCAGGAAATATTTGACACAATTTTTTTTTTTTTTTTTTTTTTTCGGCGAAACGGCTCTTTACTGGCTATAATTGTAATGGATATATTTGTTACACTGAAGCTTCGAACCTTTACACAGCTATCGCGAAAGGAGGGAATCACAAGTTATCTGCCATATGGGCAGAGTGTGACAGCACAAAATACAACTGGCCTCACTGTCTACTATGCATAGTGTCTATCGAATATGTTCACTAGTTCCACACAAAGTGTCTGCAGCACGAAAATTGAAATATTCGCGTATTTCTCAACTCATACGCGAATTTGAGAGTGAATATTTTACCGTAAACGGTGACAGGATTGAATGTAAGTTACGCAACGTTCGTGCGTCGACTGTACCTGGCCTTCTCTGAGCTGGGATCATGTGACAGACTCACCTTTCCCACTTCCTATAGGCCATTCACTGCAACCTTTCGTTCCCTGTACGAAGGTTCGCTCCCTACTCATATAGAATCTCTAGCTAACGTAAGGCGAAGCAGTGCCTTTCACTCGGTATAGCTAATGTATCATAAGTAAGCTTAGTAACCCAGTTACATCAAAGAGGAATCAAGTTATCGGCGTTCGTTGTGCATATGACGCACAGTGTGGGGAAACGGTTCTGTCCGTCTGCTGTTCAGGTAAGACGTGCACAACTTTATTCTTTTGGTAACTCACCTACTAAGCTTACTCATAAGTAATGTAGGTATATCAGCAACATTTTATTCTAAATATATTGTTACAGGAAATGGTTCTAATCTTCAAAGTAAAAGCCATTAGATTCTATAGTCCTGAGCCACCTTACAGCGAGGTGTGCTATCTCACAACGGCACCAATTTCTGATTCTTGATGCCAAGAATTTATCGGTACCCATTTCTTCCACATAGGAAATGGGCCATGGATCTAAACAGATGGTAACCTGATGGCACAAGGTAGGGCTATACGTTGATGTGGTAGCAGTAGGTTCCTTTGAGTTTTGCCCATTGTTCTTTGAGCTGTGTGAGACCTAGCATTGTCCTAATGCAAGAGAGCTCTGTTTCTATAACTAATACCGAGTTACTCTGACTAAAAACATGATGAACTCGTTCCAATTGTAAAAAATAAATATACTCATCGACTGCACGTCCATTTGGAACAAACTCCTAGTGAATTATGCCTTCACAATTCCACCAGACAGACAGGTATCGTTATTTTGGGGCCGAAACAATTTTGTTAACGACGTTGACGGGTATTGAGCCACTGTTTCGATGTGTTAGGGTTACGGTAATACACTCACTTTTCATCACGTGATAATTCTGCTGATAAGTGCATCATCCCAGGGCGCACCCTAATTACCTAGTTGTCGACGGGACCTTAAACACCACACACTCGTTTATCCATCCCAGGAATAAGCGAAGATCTGACAACACATATCCACTCCACGTTGACCTTGATCGGGTGTCAATTCTTGTGCTATAAACGGTATTTTAGTGTCCTAATATGGTGATTTATGGCGCACTATCAAGTTCTTCTGGTAACCCCGAGTGCCTGTCTGTGGATTTTCTTCCGATGTGTACCTTCAGTATTCCATAACTTGGGCCTTCCAGAATGTTGTGCTTTCCTCTCCATTATTGAAACACAGAGCCATCGTTATGCTACTCGCTGACGACTAAACACATTCTTCGCGGCAGCAGCTTTATAGGTAATAATGTTTCCAGTGGTGCTTTAGAAGGACTCTAACCTCAAATCCTGTTTCCTCCATTTTAAAATTTGTATTACTTACTGCGGAGTGACATATTAATAATACAGAACATAGCCATAGCACCCTCTAAATAATATGGACAAAAATAAAAGCAATTATACCACGATATGAACCCCATTAAAATATCAATATTACTTGTGAGACAACCTAATATTATGCAATTCATTAAAAAATTATTATTATTAGACAGTGAAACTTTGACACCAATGAAACAGGTTTGGTGTAACTATACCATCAGTTGTCAGGGTTAGCATATAGAGGGACCGAACCGCAAGTCAAAACAGACTGATACGAATTCGACGCAACACTAGATATTGTATTTTTCTATTCACACTTCGAAATGTTTAAAAAATAATATTTGTAATTTCATGGCGCATTTATTTTCGTTGAATATTTCGTTCATCCACAGAAACAATGTATATGTGTAATTAACTGATGAATAATAAATGTACACTTTTCACCCTTAAAATTACATATGTTATATTTTCAAATCAAAATATTTTCATTGTGTGTGATAGGTTTACAGTACATGTACATCTATGGTGTTTATAACTGAAATGCCAGATGTTGATGGTGAAATTGTACGTGTTCATAGACCTATGGTTTTATTGGTCCATTTCTTCTTCATGATATGCTTTTATAGCTGCAGAATTAATATTTTAGTGTACGACTATATATTTTCTAAACGTCTCAAAAATAAATGTCCAGCTGTTTTCACTTAAACACGGTCTGTGTAGCAAAAGGGTACACTCGAGGTCACGTGATGTGATAGGAGCAAAGCGTGTACAATTAATATAATTAGTCTCAAGTGGACTGTTTCCCTTCAACATATCCTTGATTGCACACAGTGTGGCATATCAAAAGTTTTATGTAGAACTATAATGGGTCAGGACCCAGTCTCGTATTGTAAACAACACTACGATATTCTGGAACACGGTTAACTTGATGTAATCCGTTTCTCTCCCATCGGTATCCAAATTTCACTGCCTAGTTATTATGCATATGCTGTGTTAGGCTTACCCAAAAATAATATGAAACTAATCGATATGGGTTTGTTGCATGAAACAAGCGGAAATAAAATTCAGTTACTGATATCTCAAATCTGTTACAGTTTATTGGTGTGAAGGAACAAAAAACAAAAGAATACGAAATATGTTCAACTTTTTCTGCCAGACAGACTACTTCCACATGAGAGAGTAGAATAATAGAGTAAAAATATACCAAACTTTACTAATGTTACGATTGTAGCTATAGACAAACTATATAAAATGTTCTGAAGCTTTACTTTAAATAATTTGGTCCATCTTTCAAAATTTCCATAGCATAAGAGGATACAACATTAAATATCAAAGCAGGGCGTTTCTCAGCTGCTGACGGGAAACTTTATTCAAGTCAATCCAATAACTCAAATCGTTGATATTTAAAAAAATACATGTAAACGGTGGTTCGAAATCGTGTAATTTCGTGAAATTTTGTTGTAATTTTGGGAGGTGCTTCACTTAACAAAAATGTTCATTTTTAAGTTACGTTGTTTTGAACCACACACAACATTCTAAACATTGCTTCTTTGGGTTCAGAAGTTCTCCAAGTCCCATTTCCAGCTAAACCTGGATATCGAATTGGAACTTATTGATGGAACATGATATTACTCTAGTATGTGTAAATAGAGTTAATATACGGACAGAAGCTTATAAAATGAATCACGTGCTGGTTTCTGCCTCATGTTTTCTTTACCTTTCCCTTTGGGTTTCCACATGAGACGACTTCGGTAGCCAATTTGAGGTTTAGGTACTCCTAAATCTTAGCAGAGTTCAGACAAAAGGAATTCGGAGATGAAGGAACAGAAATTTGGCGCTGTTTCTTGTTTGTAAATATTTGTCTTTCTTTTCCTTCTTCCTTTCTGTTTTCTTTCTTTCATAAACCTGTCAGTAACCGGAGAGAAAAATCTCGTAATTCTTTACGGCTGGAGGGAGCTGATATAAGATATATGAAGGTAGTTCATGCCGTTACTGCAGAGCTAAGGAATTTTCAGCCTTATATTTTGGCAATCTACCGATACGTTGTCTCAAAAATAGAAACATCATTTCCCCTCTACGTTATGTTATAGAAAAATACTCTGAACTGAAACTACTTTGAATTTGTCTTCTTGTGATTTCTCACTGCGTGCAAGCATTGCAATGGATTAGCTTTTTAGACGATCCTTATATGAGGAAGCTATCTAGTGCGTAGGCTTTCACGGCCGGAGTCAATATAATTTCCGGGCTGTTAAGCCGTGGTATGCTGGACTTTAAGTACCCAGACGTTTCGTTCACAACTGGGGTGGACATCTTCAGTGGCGCGATCGTAGTCTTCTCCGAGGAGAAGACTGCTGTGGATAGTGCTAGTTTGAATCCCTACTTGGACATGTGAGTGTGTTTTTCTTTTTCTTTATTCCTCTTCTTTACGTTTAATGTCTTTTAACCGTGACGAGGGAATTATTCTGCATACCATTTGTCAAAATGTATAAGAGGATGCAATGAAAACATCAGGACAGTGTTCTTATAGTATAACGTCTGAATTTTGCATTCCAAAGAGGAAATATAGAAACGAACAACAAATCCAAAATGCATAACAATGTACGATTTTCCAAAGTGCACAAATAATATTTTATAAATATACAAGCGTGATGAATGTGAAACAGTTCTTGTTGAATTGTTTTGTTTATAATAACCATTCTAAAATGTAATTTTCATGTGAATTAAGCTACAGGACTAAAACATATTAATATTGATATCTCCCGTTGTCCTGTTGTTAAACAACAGTTAGTAAAATGAACGATAAAGTAAAATTTGTCATAACAGGTTGATAGTTAAAAAGAACGCCATATATTACCAAGAGATAATGTTTGTAATCATTATCAATAAAATACAAAATATTGGTATAAATTATTGCTGTGTACGAAAACGGATTGAGAAAGAAAGAAATTTGGACTAGAATACTCCCCATGTATGGAAGCAAAGACGGCATAATTGTCTTAAAACAATTATGTTATTGAATTTGTTTGACAAAAATTATTAGTTACCTTCTAATTGATTTAGTTAAGATTTATCCACAAAGAACTCCTCAAGTTTGTTTTGAAACAAATAGAAGCGAAGTTCAAACAAATTCGTATCATCATCGTCGTCATCATCACTATCATCATCATCATCATCATCATCATCATCATTGTCATTATGCAACACATTGCCAAACTCCTATGAAATAACTAACTATTGAGCTACCCCAGTCTAACGCATTAGATATTAGTATCAGAAAGCTGAGGAAGTGAACTCTGAGAGAAAGATTATCAGAGCCACTATGTAATACAGCATAGCCAACACTTACATATCTACACCAGCGTCCTCCATCTCACTTCCATCTATAATCTACTCCAACCGTATTGGTCATACTGGACTGTGGATGAACGTAATGGTTGAAATAATGCTCAAATTGACCTAGGGCCCCTAGAGGTAAAAGACACACAAGTGAGAAGGGCACGTTGCCCCCACACCAGAGACGTGAGTGCTGAACTGATTATAAATAAATAGTACACCTAATCTATTAGTTACTTCATTAAGCAGACTTTTTACCAGGCGAGAAGACAGCTTATGGAAAAGAGAATTGCTAAAGGACAAATACATTGTGGAAAGAGCTTATGATTTAATCCCTGTTAGCAAACCCTGGGAAACAATGGAGAGAATAAAAGTTACGTAGCCCTTTATTGAGCTAACTAACAGAATGTATAAGGCCTGTCGAGCATCAATTAAATCCGGAGATGTCATATACCCTGAGTTTAATGCATCTGAACATTTAAGACAAGGACGGGCAATGTTCCCATCCTTATTTAACATACACCTAGACACAATTCTCAAACACTGGAATCTTTCATATGTACATATGAAGTAGATGTATGAGGATAGAACTAGGAACTGATATAATACATTCATTATTATTTGCTGATGATCAAGAAATTAGTGCATATGAAAGAGGTGACAAAATTTATGATGAGTAAATTGATAGATTGCTATGAAAGAGGAGATGATTGGTTCACTCTCCATTAAAATGGTTTTTCTGATAAAGAAGTCAAAAATTGTGTTGGATTAGCCCGAATGGCTATTAAACAACTGTATGGAGTATTGTGGGGTAGGGATATTAGCCAAGGGACTAAATAATGGAGGGTACCGATATATTAACTTACGGAGTTGAAAGTTGGACTCTGAGAGAAAGACAAAAAGAACTGCATTAGAGCAGTAGAAATGAATAGATTAAGCCCCAGTTTAGAAATATCACACCTTCAGAACATTCAAGAAGATGTAGATAGGCGTTTAGAAAATAGACAGCTTCAATGGTTTGGACCTGCGCAACGAACGCATAAAGTAAAATTGCCCAAAAGAGTTGGGAATTGGTCACCACTTGGAAGAGGAAAGAAAGAGCAACCAGGAAATACATGGAGCGGAGTTATGGAGATGATACGAGAGAGAAATTTGGAAGATGGATTATGGGATGATCGCATTCAATGTAAAAGGACAATAAAAGGCTACGCCTTCAAACGTAAGTAAGATATGACACCATGTGAGGCTCGGGAGTCGTGGTTCTAATGCTGCTGGAGCTGAACTTGCTGATAGGTTTGTCCCAGAGTTTTCTGTCATGGCAACTGACAGGGAGGTAGTCTACACATAGGGTCTGGAACGCTTGCTTGACAAAATTCCATTCCGAAACATTTCTTTTCGGTGTGATGCTGCATATAATAAAAGCGGTCGTTATTACATGTTTCCTTATATACAGTAGTAGCAGTGTTAAAATGTCAGTGGAGAGGAGAGGCGTCATTGCGTACCCCACGAAAATGCACAAGTAGCAATGGGAGCTGGGAGTGAGAGCTATAGGGGAATACTTGGCTTAAGTGGTGTATGTTACCGTCAATTGGGAAATTTAATATCGTGCAGGAAAGTTGCCATGGTAGCTCAGATGATTAGAGTAACAGCACGAGCACCTGAAAATCCGTGGCACAAATCCGGCTATCACATTAAGTGTCTCAATCCAATTCTACCTTTCCAAGACTGGCTTGTTAAAATCTGAAAAAGTCCAAGAAAAATTTCAGAATGGAGAGATGTCGAATTCTTTCTGCTGTGCGTAACTGATAAACAACTACGTATTGGGAGTATTGAAGTTAATATAAGACCGAATTGTGACTACGTAGCCTTGGGAGAAATCTTCAAAACATGCGGAATACAGAAGTATTTTTACCTATACTAGAAATAGCAGAGAAAGGACAGATATAATTGGCAATCAAGCGGCATCATCATAATCATCATCATCATCACTATCATCGTCACCACCACCACCATCACCACCACCACCATCACCACCACCACCACCACCACCACCATCATCATCATCATCATCACCATCAGGCCCAAATGACTTCGTTGTCGATGGGCCGTTAAACCCCATACTCACTCACTCACTCACTCATCATCATCATCATCATCATCATCATCATGAAGATGCACTGAATCATCTGACTTCGGCTCTTTTAGGAACTTAGCCCCTCCAACTTCGACATTTCCTTACGACTAAGTTTGTACGGTGGTGCTGCTTTGTCATTCTCGTTCTATCGCAACTTGTAAATGTTCCTAATGTTCCTTTCTTCTATTTTCATTTGTTCTGTTGTATATGTGCTTATAAGTACTTGCGTGTACCCAGATTTCATTGGAAATACATGTTTTGGGTTCCTCTCAGCCGCAAGAGAAACAAAAAATGGAAAAAGTGTGTGACTCTGGGCGTCTGTTCACAGCTTAACCAAAAATCAAAGAGTTCGATAAGTACCAAATTTGGTGTTCTAAAATGCAAAAACGAAGATTTTCAGTAAAACCTCCTCACCTAAACTACCAGTTACACGGAAAATGCTTCGCTATTTTTTATATTCGCAAAAATGGATGTAACAATTTTTATTCAAATACCGTGCGTTTAAGATATTTTCAGGGCAAGTAATTTTTTTTCTAGGAATAGCCTCTGAGGTCCTCTTAGTTCTGAATGTCTTCTGTGCAACTAGGAAACCGTAAGAGATAGATAAAGTCTTACTCCACAAAACATTTAGGTCTCTTTTAAGGCCACAATTCAGTACAAATATTGTTGGGGGATGGGGGATCCTCCATTCCCTCTCCTTTCTTTTTCGTATTCATGCAAAGAGAACATAATTTTAAAGCCATCTCATAGAGACCCGCTCTTCAAAGATATGACTCACTTAAGCCTACTGTATTCTCCTCTTCCAATTGTGCATACAATATGTAATAAAATAATTTCTGCAAATGTTTATCTCAACTATTGTGAAGTCGGGAAGAATAAGCTGATACTAGTATGTTGCAGATGAGCTAGAGTAAGTCGTCTGAATGTAACACATCCAATTTATTTCTTACAGTAAATAGATATGTCTAATTAATTTCGGATTTTGAGGTTATTTCACCTTTTCTACTTCCCAGTACGTACGTAACAAACTCCTTCTGATTGTTTCAATGTTTCAATTTTCTGAGCCGCGGTTTGCTTAATAGTTTCAATTTTATATAGAAATGTATTCCATTTGTTTGCTAGTCATCATGGAAATAGTTAAAATGTGAGCTCTTTCATTACGTTCCCATGTATTAATATTTTTTATCCCTTGGGAAATTTTCTTTTTTAAGAGCTATCTTTTAGACCTTTTGTAAGGCATTTTCAAATTATAAGTAGCTAACAGCTAAGCCGCCAGTTGTAATTCACCTTCTGAGTGAATAAAAACAATCAGGTCGTTGTGATTTTTCCATTCCTGTGACGTCGATATAAACGTCAGTAAGTGTGTACAACGCAGAACATCCTGTCTCACCCATGATTTGTGTCTGCAGTAGAATGATCTAAAACTATATGTATTTGTAAGCACATATTTTAAATGCTTTATGATGTATTTATCTCATGATTTGTAGCTATCCCATTTATTTATTATTTGTATTATCAGTTATGTTTTTAATTATTAGCCCTAATTTAATTATAATTTAATTAGGTCGAGAAGGGCTAGGATTGTTGATACAGATATATTTATTTGAAATTCAGTTTAGGGAATCGGTGGTAGAAGTACCTTCAATTGCAAGGTGTTTGTGGGTAGAAGGAATATGAAACACATTGTTTTGCAGTGCAACGGAAAGAATGTATAAATGAAGGCTAAACTTGATGAGCAATAAAACGTTATTATGAGATAAAGGTACGTTAAACATAAATTTTTGAAGTTATCCAAATTTGAAGAGATTTCGTGCATGGTTACGATGAAATCGAATTGTCTAGCATATACTCGTAATAACAAATGGAACTGGAATAATTTAAATGTATACATTGTACTAGAATATTATATTTGATATTGTGCTTTTAACTATTATGCCTATTACCGTTAAGTAATTTGAATTAAGGTCGAACCACACATTTGTAATTATTGCTTCGGACATTTTGCAAAGCACATGGATTGGAGGCGCTATTATCGTATTTACATTCCTGTACAAAGGTTAGGACAGGCATGAACACATGAGGAGAGGTAGCGATTGACATTCTCTTGCCGAGTGACGAAGGTTGTTTTGATACGAGTGCAGTGGTGACTTTATTCCACCTGCGGGTTAGTAATCATTTCTGCACTGTTATTAACAACTTTGTTTATACTAAACATATTTTGCATACAATAATTATTACAGTTACCTACTGTGGTTAGACAAATTACATAAGCTTCAAATGTATAACCTTCCTTTATTCTATGCAGAAAAGATTCTTACGCTACATTAACATACTAAATTGTTTCTCTTTCACAATAAATAAAACAGTCAAGTTCCATTGCCATTTAGACTTAAAATATTTAACAACTATTCGATCAACTTAATAAATTGCTTGGTTTTTAACTCTATATTATGTTCAACCTTTGAAACACACTTTGAAATATTCTTATTAAATAAGGAGCTAATCAGGAACTAAACCCCTAAAAAGTGCAATCACATCGTCCGATTTATATGTTTACAAATACGAGTATTCAGCAAATACCCTTTGAAATTGTAAATGAGTAACTGTAAGACCATCAAAGCTTGCTTTATGCTCCTGATCAAAGTGGCCTTTGCCATTGTTACGCTTTACGTTTGCAAACTGAAATCGGCGTATTAACAGCAAAGTTTCCTGTTTTGTACCTTACAACAATTTCTCTCTACCACACTTCATGAAACAGAGGTCCCGACGAAACCATGCACGCCACTGATTGAGCCACATCAGAAGCTGAATAGCAGTGAAGGGTAAGGAACCCCAGTGAGGTGAGGCAAAGACGCATTTCAGTAGAGTGGCCTATTTGAGCCCACTTTACCCACACTTGGATTGAGCAGAGCACGCGTAGATTCTCCGTTGGCCATTTGTCCTAAGTAATACTTTGAATTTTAATAAATTAGATAATTATATACGAGTATAAATGGTAGCACAGTATCAAAATAGAGCTAATATACTTTAATCCACTTTCGTTTCAGAAATATGCTATATTCCAAAGATTGGTGGCGGGATAGAGATAATTGTTTGACTTTCTTAGTGGTAAGCAGGACCTTTTCTGTAAGTGGAAGAAGTAAGTGTAAATAAATGTACTCCACTGACATAAATTCGCTCTATACATCAGAAAGCTTTAATTTTCTGCTGTAATAAAATCCAGTACCTGGGTGAGTAAGCTTCGCTCTGTGTTTTTCGCCTCTGTTTTTGTGACACTCCTGACACCAATTGTGATTAATTTACCTTTTAACTATTTCTTTATCTTTTTATTAAAACACCGGAGCGACATTAAGCAAAAGCACTGTTGAACAATAACAAATACTACAGGAAGACAAGCTGGTTGATAAAGCCGTGTGAGCGTACTACACATTTCTGTTTCAATGATACATAAAATTGCAAGAATTGTTCATAGAAGCGGGAGTAGTGAAAGAAATGTGATTGTGTTTAGTAAACGAAAAATGATTTATATATATAAATGTGAGTATATATATGATACTCATTGTTTGGGGAAGAGTGAGCAGATAAATAGATGTGAATGAGTTACCTAAAAGTAAGCAGAGAAACCACTGTGAACGTAATATGCAGCATTTCTATTTCAAACACACAGAAAATTGTAGGACTTATTTGTAGAAGTGTGAGCAGAGAAAGAGATATGAATGTGTTGCCTAACAGTGAGAGGAGGAAACAGGGTGAAGCGAGGATAGACATTTTTTGTGTAAAATCACGTTTTTATGGAAAATTGTTTATAGAAGAGTGAGTAGAGAAAGATATGTAATTGTGTTACCTAAACGTGAGTAGAGAACACTGTGAATGTAATATGCAGCATTTCTATTTCAAGCATACACAACATGGTATGACTTATTTCTACAAGAGTGAGTACAGAAACAGTTATGAAAGTGTTACCTAAAAGTAAGTAGAGGAAACAGTGTGAATGTAACACATAGCATTTCAATTTCAAACATGCACAAAATTGCATGACTTCTTTGTAGATGAGTGAGTAGAGAAAGAGATGTGAATGCGTTACCTAAAAGTGAGAGTAGGAAACAGTGTGAATATAATAGTATTTCTATTTCAAACATACAGAACATGGTATGACTTATTTTAAAAGTGGGGATAACATATTTTTTGCTGTAAAATCATGTTTTTTTATGGAAAATCGTTTATAGAAGGGTGAGTAGAGAAAGAGACGTGAATGTGTCACCTAAAAGTAAGTAGAGAAACCCCCGTGAATGTAATATGCAACATCTCTGTTTCAAGCATACAGAAAATTGTATGACTTATTTGTAGAAGAGTGGGTAGAGAAAAAGATGTGAATGTGTTACCTAAAAGTGAGAGGAGAAAACAGTGTAAATGTCTGTTTCAAACACACAGATCATGGTATGGCTTATTTTGAAAGCGGTGATAAAAATTTTTCTTTTTGTGTAAAATCACGTTTTTTATGCAAAATTGTTTATAGAAGAGTGAGTAGAGTAAGAGATGTGAATGTGTTACCTAAAAGTGAGTAGAGAAAACACTGTGAATGTATTATGCAGGTATAAAGAATTTAAGCAAATCTTTGGAGTCGTTTCTGAAATACCGGAAATATATATACAAAAATTGCTCTGTAGAAACGGGAATAAAAAATGTTATTTTTTATGTAAAATCGCGTTTTTCGGGAATTACACCTATATAGATGAAGTTGAAAAGCAAAACCCTATCTGAATACAAAATTTGATACTTTTAATTTTTTGTTTGGTTGGTTAGCTTAAGAGCATGAGACACGTGGCACTAAACTTGGGTATCAGAATTATTTATGTTGCTGCTTGAATAATAACCAAAATGAAAGCATGAGTTTATTGTAGAGTCGTTTATTGTGAAAAAACGTTTTCTTCCAAATTGTAACTGAATTCAATACAACCGCCTTCTCTTTCAGAAAAAAATATACACATGTTTCAACAAGATTGAGATTTACTTAATTATGCGTAATTGGGAGTAATTATTGTATATTTTGTGGTTAGTAGAACGTGGGTACTTTCCAACGCAATGCGAATTGTTCTATTGTACGCAACTATATCGGCTAAGGAGTAATTAATTACATATGGAATTTATTTCCCACAAATGCCTTACTGTTAACTCATAGTACTTTTTCTTTACCTCTATCTCTTGCAAAATTAAACTTATTTGTGAACTTCTTCTATATCTTGAATCTTCTGCGCCGTTGTACACGTCTGCTTCGTATAAAATTATTTGAGCGTCTGATTAAAGTCTGTTGCTTTTCCTCCACGTCTGATTAGCCTGTTGCTAATCCATTTTTGACTTCCCTCCGTTTCTGAGCCAATCAACTGTGCATTTATATCTTTTCATAGTACAAGTTATCTATCCATTAGTATTGTCGTAACCACACACGCACACACATACACACACACGCGCGCGCGCACACACACACATAATTATCATAACAGTTAACTTGTGTCAAACTAAATACCGTTCCTATTGTTTTTCACACAATTAAGATTTTTTCATCTTCACGGCATAGTAATTTGTTACCAAGTTCCAATTGAAGAGACACATTATTTATTATACTAACTCTGTTCCATTTTACAGTCACAAATATTTGAGATCAACCAAAAATGATAACACGAATATGTGTAACACACATATAAATTAATTTTCTTCTAGAACACATTAGAAATCGACACAGAAAGAATAGAAGTCACACAAAATAGTACAGAATACAATCTGGTGCAAACAAAGGACGAATACTGGAGTGTTAATACATTGGTTTGTGCTCAGTGTTGGCCGCTTCTTACAATTTAAGAAGTTTCACAAGAAATAAAACATCCATGTTAGTATCAGGGAAAGTTCCCATTGGTATGGTGGTATTGCCTCACTGAATAGCAATACTGATTCTGTATCTCAAAAGAACCCATAGAACGGAGTCTCCATTAAGGAATTCCAATTTCCTTCCTATTTTTGATAGCAATGATTTGACTTCAGAATTTCAGCGTTCCATGGTTTCGACAGCAAATGGGACGAAATAACTGTCGGTCAGATCTGTGTACTTGCTGCTCATCTTGGCGATGGCTGTTGCTCTTGTTGATTCCACAAGTTTACTAGCGTTAGAAGGAGCTAGGGCATCGACACATGTGGCGTCCCATATTAGAGATTTGCCTCTCGACCATGGTATTAAGGTAATGCAATTAGGTCCCTTGCCGTCGGATCCACTAATTCCAGCGGGTTCTAACACTGATGGAAATCCTACAGAAACCAAAGCTCTCTTTAATATGTCATTAAGCAACTCAATCCGTGATGACCATAAGCATCACTCCACAAGGGCATTTATCAGATATACAGAATTTGCAACCAATTCGCAGGGTTACAACAATTCGGAAAGACATGTTGTTCATTGAAGTTCCAATATTAGGAGATGGAATTGTTTTTGGTCAAGCATCTGGTTCTTTTTCTTTTGTCACGAGGATGATTGCCTCAGATGAACAAGATTCGAGAAGAGATTGATTAATATCAATAACTGCAACATTATCCCAGTTTTTCTGGATGTTAGCGAAGTTAGTATTTCATGATTTTGTATTACTTGAGCCCACTTTCAAGCGCTTCAGAATGTGCCAGATCTCGAGCCCATCACCTTGTTTGTGTAGATGGAACTCGACAATATCGAGCACTCAATAAGCTGAGGATGGGAAAGCAGGTAAAAAAATAAAATTAAACAAATGCTATGGACAAAGAATGTTTGTGACATGGTTGCCTTAGCACTCGCTAAGAACGGTTCATTACTACAGCTATAATTTTGAATATACGGAGTTCAGCGAAACCACTAAAGGAAAACCTTTGGTTATTTAAATCGGGCGTCTTAATGTAATCTAAGGCAATTTTATACTGCTTAGTGATGCCTTAATCCGTCATTATCTAGAAATGACATCGCTAATATTTACTGCAAATGTATTCCTAAGTAAATCTACATTCTACAACTATAATTTTTGTTTTGTTTAAGTTAAACTAGGAGTTATACATATGCATATTATACCTGAACATTTTCATTCCAAATCCGGTTATTAACAATCATCAGTGATCATTCCGTACAAGTGTCAACATTCCACTTCCAACTCATCAGGTAGAGAAAAAGGCTCCGTAGAAGTGTCACTCCGTACAGATGTTCCAACCCCGAATTTCGGAACCAGGGTTATTTACTATTTATATATAATATACATCTATACATATGCGTGTGTTTGTGTGTGTCTGTGTGTGTGTGGGGGGGGGGGGACGTTTCAACAGCAGCGAAATAATTTGTGCTTCCAAAAACAATAAAGTATAATTACATTTCTTATTATTTTTCAAGAAACAGTTTATCAACTTTAATAATTCCTTTCTAGCTGAAAAATTACGTTTGTTTATTGTTTTGCTATGAATAATATCAATATGACATATTTATTCCCTGTAAATAAAACCTTTCATTTATTGTTTCCCTAGGAACAAAATCTTAAGAAATCGCGGAATTGTTATATAGACATTTCTTGTATAAATGAAATGTGATTATTTTAAGCGCAACAAAATTTAATAATAATTTAATATTGGTATTATTATTTAGCTTTCAAGAGTCTATTTAATTGTGGGTAATTTGGACTCATTATTATTTATGAAGTGGTTAAGCACGGTTCAACGCAATGCAATGTCTCTACTCTATGCTACTATACTGGCCGAAGACCAATTAATTACATATGGAGTTTATTTCTAACGAATGTTTTATTGTTCACTTACGGTAGGTTTTCTTCACCCTAATACTTGCAAAATTAAGCTTACACTTTTCCTACATCTCTCCTGCATCGTCAATCTTCTGTGCTGATATATTTGAGCGCCTGAAGAAAGTCTGTTGCTTTCCCCATCTCCTACAATGCTAATCCATTGTTTACTTCTCCCCGTTTCTCAGACAATCAACCGTATATATGTCCTATACATTCATATTTTTTTACATTGCACGTTATTCACTAGCATTTTCAGAATTTAAAATCACTTTGAAGCTTGAGGTTATGCTTCAAAATTTGTTACGTCGTCTGATAGCTCTTTAATATGGAAAGGTGGACTATATGCATGATTTCAGTCATTTCCATATTACTCCTTCTTTTCTATTTGTTTATCACATTCGATATACAATTTATACAATTATCATGGCAATCACCTTGTGTCAAATTAATACCGTTCCAATGTTCATTCCTTTATAGGAACTGAAGTGTGGCAGTATTCATCTTATTAATTATTATCAAGGTGTAGAATCGGTTTATGTTCTTTGAGTTCAAAAGGCATTTTCATTTTGTAAGGATTGAGCCGAAGCTGTCTCCTTATAATTACCACCCTGTTGATTAACTTATGTCCAGACGTTTTGCAACTTTATTAGCACTACAAACATAATAGTATGAATTGTTACCTATTTCTTGAACGTCTCCTAAAACTAGTGCAGCACACACCTCGTTTTGCACTGATGTTGTTTACCGGATCACTTTCTGTCGATAAGTGGGCCATATTGCCAAATGATTTCACAGAGCAACGTCCTCGTCTCAATCCATTTAATGTTCGATATCTTCTCAGTGCATGTGCAGATTGTCTGTTACACTCGTAACAAGAGGTCAATTCAAACTCGTATAGGAAAGCCATTGCTCCTACAACTGCCGTCTGTATTCTTACGTTTATATAAACATCACACAGTTACCATAGCAACGAAAAAAACGCAAACCTTCTAACCATTGTGAAATCAAACTGCTAATATGTAGAGAACATAGAGCAGTTTCAAAGTGGGAACTTACTTTATAATAACTTGATACTTTGTAAATTAATTACCCAAATGAAAAAATAGACCTCCATACTTTAAATCCACATAACCTATTTGAAAAATTCGTTTTCAATGAAGCATGTCTTAAACCGAAGTTTGTGTGGCGGCTGTTCCTGTTTTTGAGAAGTTTTAGCTTTTTTAGAATTATTCAGTTTGTATTTAACAAAATAGGCAGCTTACTCAATTTAGTGGCTAGAAAGCTCACGGCAGAACCACAGCACGTGTTTGCAAGGAAGCCCAGTCCGTCTGTTTGCATGAAGCAACTGATTTGTGCATGCGCACTAAGGGAATATCGCCTGATAGCCGGCAAGCAATTTCTATAGCAATTACACTTAAGCAAACTGGGAACACGTTACAAAAATGATTATCCACCCACTCAAGAACACATCGGACGATGCAAAATGAGCAGAGCAGATGGAGAGGCGTCCTTCAATGTTATATTTCGACGGTTCCGAAAAACGTCAGCAACAAGTGGATATATAGCCACTAAAGGAAAAGCATGCGTATGCATACACTTTAAAGGAACTTGCTTTGACTATACAAAGAAAGTGTGATAAACAGGAAATGCCATATTTAATTAAGCATGCAAGAAGAAGAATTTCAGATATTTCTTCCTACAAAATTAGGGGGAATTGTTGTCACGTTTATTTACGCAATAATAAAGCCTAATATGCTTCATAAAAATACTTAATGTTGGCTGCCAGTAAATCCAACTCCTCACGTCCACGCTCGTGATCCCTGGGCAATGCAACCTTAGTTGCAGCACAGAGGAAGGCGGGTTCCCAGCGCTCCCTTCAACTAAGGGAATTCAGCCCTACAGAAAAGCAGCCTGTCCAGAAGCTTAAGGTGCTAATCTCACCACAGGACTAGATCTGCCAAAGGCTGGTAACATATCCAGAGGACTGTTCTTTTACTCGAAGAAAGCTTAAGAATAAAGACCGGAAAATATTATTTATTACCACGGCAATAACAAAGGACTTAAGGTGATGGATTTCAAAATAACTAGTTCGAACGTTAGAGGACCGTCATATAAAGTAAATGAATTGAACAAAGAATCACAAAACAGAAAAATATATTTAGCTATAACTACAGTGACGAAAAAGATGACTAAAGGGTCGATTGATATAGGCAATATATGATATATTCAGGAGTGCTTAATGAAGAATCGGCCTCATCTGTGGTTGCAATATTGGTAAAGAAAAAATGGACAAACAAAATGCTAGACTATGAAGGGATATCGGTGAGGCTCATAAAACTGAGATTAAAATTTAAAAATTATATTGTAACAATTATTGGTGTGTATGCCCCAATTGAAGGGAACACTAATGAAACTCAAGAGCTTTATGACTTACTTCAAGAAACAATTGAGAAAATAAAAAAAATGACAATTTAATATTAGTTGGAGATTTTAATGCAGGAGTTGGCAAAGAACCAATAGATAAATATACTGGCCCAGAAGGGGAAGAACTGATCAACAATAGTGGAAATAGTCTAATACAATTTTCCTTTTTAATAAATTAATAATCACCAACACATTTTCTAAACCCAAAGACATACATAAATTTACATGGGAGGCAAGCGAATGATTATATAATTATCAATGAGAAATTAAATCAGATAAAAAGGACACGAGGGTATTTAAAGGAAGTGAAATCGACTCCAATCACTATCTCGTAGAAGGGGTTTTTAAGCTAAAAAGATGGTACTTTTGCCTCACAAATAAAATATAGCAACCCCAAAGCCTTTTAAAACACACATATTAGAAGAAAAAAGAGTCAGATACTGGTATCAAAGTAGATTAAAGATAAATTATGACAATCTGACACAGATGATATTGAAACAAATTGGCAAAATTTAAAATTATAAGCAGCACAGATGAGATTTCTAAGACCATTATTAGGCTTAACAAGACTCGATCGTCAAATAAATGTAGATATAAGAAACGAAATGAAGGTAAATAGTATCACAGAAGACATACAAAACCATCAGAAAAAACTGGTTCAATCATCTACAACGTATGACTCTTCACTGACGCCCACGTTTAGCCTACAACTATCGAACGCATGGCAGAAGGAACCCTGGAAGACCAAGACGGAGATGACATGACCAGGAACATTCACAGAGCTCTTGAGAAACAGACCTTAACGACCTAATCCTACCTTTGTTCATGATGATTATGAGGAGGATGATGATGATGAGGACGACGATGATGATGATGGTGGTGGTGGTGGTGGTGCTGGTGGTGGTGGCGGTGGTGGTGGTGGGGTGGTGGTGGTGGTGGTGGTGGTGCTGGTGGTGGTGGCGGTGGTGGTGGTGGGGTGGTGGTGGTGGTGGTGGCGGTGGTGGTGGTGGTGGGGTGGTGGTGGTGGTGGTGGTGGTGGTGGTGGTGGTGGTGGTGGTGGTGGTGGTGGTGGTGGTGGTGGTGGTGGTGATGATGATGACTTTCACGATGTCAGTTTGTCGGACCAACATATTTTCTGCTGTTCATTTACATTTTTCCACTTTCAGAGCAGTATTATTAACAACCATACTCTGAAAGTTCCCTTAAACAATTCATATTTTATGCGCTCTAGCTTTGAAGGTGACCTCATGAGTTGAACATATATTGAATACCAGGACAGCTTTACATTTTTCAAGCACACATTTACATTATCTTACTGAAAGCATTTCTGATGAATGTTTATCATTCATGCAACAGAAAAACTAGCAAAACACGCTTTTGTTTGAATAATTTTGTAATAAAAACAATAATGTGCAGAGAAAGTCGCGTACCGCATCAGGGTTTTCAGTTGGTATATTTTGTGCCCGCACAAACTATTGCGCGAACTAAACAGTATCAGCAGTTGCTGGTCTTCAAATCATCATTTTTGGCGTCTACAAACTGCCCTTCAGCAGAAAATGAGGTATACATGATATCACGTCAATTGCTGAGCATGACAGGAGTTTGTTGACCACAAATCACCTTGTATATGTCCTTTTTAACGTTCTCGCTTCCATGGCATTTGGTGTAAGTCAGGTGACGTGTGTGTCATGTAAATGTCATATGACCTTGACAAGTCCCCTGTTACAGCATATACTTGAAAGCTATATTACCCAGAGAAGCGTACCCAGGGCGTGTATCAATTTTACATCACTTAACAATACGTTCAATTCTCAAAATACAATATAATATTATATGTATTACAATATAATCGAAATGACTGACAATGTTAACACAAGCAGAAGGAAACGTTAATTATTTTGATATTGTTCATGATTCTGACTATTTATTAATTGTTTTAAAACGTCACATACCAGGTGGCACAACTCAATCCGGAATCGGGGTAAGTAGATAACCCTTTGTGGATTAAAATAGTTGCAGAACGCACCGGGGTAAATCACGGCAGTGGCGTGAGCGAGCCTCCTTCTGCCTCTCAGCGAAGACGAGAGATGAGAGGTAGTTCCCAGGTTGAACTATTGTGCGTAGTCCATCATAATAGACTATAAACAACTGAGAAAGTTCTTATAATGTTCTGTGTTTTACTTATAGGGACTTTACTTTCAAATTCATAAACTCACTCCCGTATATTATCTAACATTACGGATTACTTAATACCTCCGGGAAGCAGAACAATTAAAGTACATCAAATGGTTTAGTCTTTAAAACTGTACTGCAGCGGTTCAATGCTTCGCCGTTTACTACCTGGTTGTTCGGGCAGCCATCGAGCCCTTATTTTATTCTGGCGTATCTCAGGGCGTATAGGTGGAGAGAAATAAATAGGCGAATACGTAAACACCTAAGTGACAGTTCCAATTTTACCGCCGAAGGATGCATTTTGTGCAGTTTCTTCGTTCTACAATGACTGGATTTCAAATAATTATTATAATCTTATTATAATAAGATATCATGTTTTTAAGTACCTCCTTTTAATTTTCTCCAAATAGGGAGCTGTAATAATTCAGTGTTAGGATCATTAAAAGCCCTTTCAGTCCTTTTTAACTCTCGTTCTTCCAATAAATTGAAATTGTGAACGGTTCGTCTAGCCCAAAAGATTCTTTGCTTATTATTTTTTCGTAACTATTTCTAACAACTAAAGAGCCACTTCCCATGCCTCTATATTTTGCATCTAGTTTTGAGGTACCTTGCACTGTGCATCGTGGTGACTCGGGTAAGTTCGGCTGAACTCGCACGCTGCAGAGCGAAGAAGCGAACACTCGAGGAAACCTGTGTTGGTAGACGGCTTGCTTGTCATAAGTGATGCCACGAGTGATTTTCAACTTATCTAGAGAATTTGACTATCACGAGTTGCATTTATTAAGACTATTTCACGAATTAAGGTATGATATAGCCAATGAAATGTTATTTAACTGCTGTATCTTAATTATTCTTCTCTTGCAGCATGAATACATACATCATTGTTTACTGACACGCCCTACCAGATTATGTTATTCATATTCCAATTGTTTAAGAAGTTGGCAATGTCAGTAGTTGGAATATCAGCTGTTTATTTATAATTCTGTTCAATAAAGATTTGTCAAACTGATTCCATACATGATTCCTGTTGTATTGTGTATTTTATGCGGTTTCCCTCTTTGAGTTATTTAATCTATTCCAGTACCGAAGCGAGAGTCAGCCCTATTTGATATTTGAATAGCAGCTCTGCTGCGTCAAATTACAATTTTAAAAAATCTATCAAGAAATGTGGAACTCATCTTTTGAAAGATACAACAGCGTATACGCAGCAACATATGCTGAAGGGACACTGGGAGTGAAATTTGTGTTTGTATTTATATCAGAATATGATGTACAACAAATGTCATTAAAATTGGATAATTCTTTTATGATATATAAATTATTTTATGAACAAAGTCTGCAGTTGGATTCTCTAATCCGATCACAACATAAGAAAAGCAGAGGACGTGATAATGAAATATGATACATTTTTCGCCATAAAGGCTGTCATTGGTTGAAATTTGAAGTTGTTATGCACATAATTGGTTGATTTCAATCAAGTTACGTATGAATGGAATAATCAGTGAAATGGAAACGTGCAACAGAAATACCTAATTTCATTTAGGTATTAACTGCTCTACGAGTATATTTATAGAGCAAATTGCTCCAAAGAAAGCAAAGAATGCCGAAAGTCTATTTAAATCAGAGTGCGAACTTACTTATATTTTTGAAAGCCGTCACAAAAGAGGAGCTTTATGTGCGGTATAATAATTACATGAGTGAAAAAATCATCTTTTGAAAGATACAACAGCGTATACGTAGAAATATATGCTGAAGGGACACTGGAAGTGAAATTTGAAAGTTCCACATTTCTTGAAAGATTTGTTAAAATTTTTACTGTGTTTGTATTTGTATCAGAATAGGATGTACAACAAATTTCATTAAGATTGGATAATTCTTTTGTGATATATAAATTATTTTATGAATTTAATAGGCACGTTTTCAAAATGTGACTCGCGTCTACTGACTTTTCAAAATTGGTTTATATTGGCAGAACTAGTACTCTAAAATATGGGTAACAATTGTATGAAGAGCTATTTCAAGTACGTTTGCTGACTATGCTGTACATATTTTTTTAATAACAAAGAAAATTTAATGTTAAAAATTATTGATTTTTTCATACAAAAATGTTTTTGGAATTCATGTTAATGATAACATCAATATTGAATCATAGAATTGTTTTGCTTTGTGCTCTGTGTTTGTTTCTTGGATTAAGATTGTGCGCCTTACTAAGATAAATGCAATACTAATTTTCATTGTTGATTTTGGCGTAAATACTTAAACTGGGTGGCAGTAGGTAATGACTAACTCGTCTAGCGCTTAAACGAAGCACCACAGCAAACAACTTTCTTTGACAAAAATGTTTATAATAATGTTACCTATAAGATCCCAAAGTTTGTCGGTCTAATTTTGGGACAGCCGGTATATATATACAGGCTTCGAACGGTGTACCTCCTACGTAGAGCCTATATCGCCAGTGGTGAGCCTCATGCATATGTACGTGCGGTTGTGTTTGCAGATTTTCAATCGCTCCGTGGACTTGAGCCATAAGGTCCTCCACTGACGTTACAGGAGCGCCATACACCATACTCTTCATACAACTCTACAGAAAGCAGTCGAGAGGTGTCAGATCTGGTGGTCTGGCCATGGAACTGGTCCACCAAATCCATTTATTTGGATATGCCTAGGCGATTCCGCAGATTTACATCGAAGTGTGCTGGAGCTCATGTCGGCTGTGTTCTGGTACCTGTCATACTGCTGTTAAACGTTACTGTACTGGAAACTACACAGGTAATGCAGTAGGATGCGCACCAAGGACTCTATGGAGGAATTTAGCGCATCACAAGAATGCTATTATGCCCAGGTGGTTCATCTCAGTGCACAGATGGCTGAAGGGTTGCATACCTTCCGTATTAAGATACTGATCTTAACAAATTGCTACAACCGTTCCATATCAAACTCCGAGCTCTCCAGCGCCCAAACCGTGCATTTCCGCACAGGGGTTTCTATTTTAAAACTGATCAGTTTGCCATCCCGCACAACATACTAAGCGTTGTCGGTGTTTTTCTTTTTCGCGAAACACTGTATATATAGGCACACAAGCACAATTAAAACTGCAGGAATAAAAATAAATATAAAAGGAATAAAAGAAATACACAAAGTTTCTGAAGCTAGATTTCCATTATAAACCTACGCGGAAGGGACGACCTCTAAAACTCTGGATATGAGGCAAAAGAGGTTGTAGCGCTAGCTTTGATGGGCAGTAGAGGAAAATGATATTGAGCAATGGAAGCCATCTGAAGGAACGGATTTTTATAGTATTTAAATGCTTTCTTACCTCACTTAATTGAAAATGTTGTTTATAAAACTTATACCTATTTAAAATTAACATTTTTAAATTAATTAATAGAAATTTAGCAGCAAAATTAGTGTTATTTTATATGTATACTGTATAGGTAAGGTAAATAGTTGTACTGGATGCCAGTGCACATAGGGTGCCGCCCCTTCCGTAAATAATAAAAATATATGTATTGTGTTATACCTATGTTTTATATTGTATGTGAAAAAGATTATTAGAAATTAGCTATTTGTGCTCTCATTTAAATTATTTATGTATTGATAGATACCAGGTGGCCCACGCACGCCATCCTTCATTGAAGTTAGTTAATCTCGGATACCACAGGCGCCAAAAGGTTTGCCTATGCAGAACAGTAAAGGGGACTCCACACCAAAAGACAGGAGACCTAGCTTTACCTAAGACGTGCGCTTGAAAACAAACACTCCACAGCTATTAACTAGTCTGATAGTTCGTTGCTAGAAAACTTGCTTACTGTAGAAGGGGTGTCGGGTTCTACTCTTGGGTCGAGAAAGGTTTCTGTGTAGAAGAATGACGGTCCCTGAACAAACCAGTACGCACAAAGGCCAAAGCATATTGATTATCTGTTTCTAAGCATATCAATACCTGACAACTAATTTATAAACAACACATAGTGTAACAATTTGTTCTTCACGATTAGGAATATTAAATAACTTTTATGATATCTTTGATTGTAATAAAGAATAGTGACAATAATGTATGTTCCTTTGAGCCTATGTTATAGGCTAACAGATCCTTATGATTCCAGTATTCATAATAGAAATGTTCAAATGCATGTGAGCTGGAGTACTCTGCAGTTGTTACCTGTTGACTGAAAGGCCTCACTTTAGCTGCAAAAGACGACCACGCGAACTTTTCAGAGCGAAACCAGTAGGAAAACGCACGCAGATAGCAGCACGTCTTACTGAAGATTCCCTTGTACGTGCACTTTCCCTTTGAACAGCAGTGACTCGGCAACCCTTCTTGCACTAACGTATGCGAGATACAAAACTGCAGAGGAGGGCTTGCGTGGGCCACCTGGTGTGTGTGCCTGTATGCGTGTGTGCCCGCGAGTGTGTGTGTGTGTGTGTGTGTGTGTGTGTGTCTATATATATGCTGTTTTGTTATTAAATTAGGTAAATTATAAATGTGATGTGTCTTTGTTTAAAGTGTTTACATTCCGTATCTGTGTTTAGTATTTTAGGTATATATTGTACCTATATTTTATTTTATTCTTCTTTATCTTTATGTGATTTCCTTCCCTGTATGGAAGACTTACACTCCCTAAGAATTAAAACTCTGTGCCTGGAGCCAGATGCCTGTAGGAAAACAAACGAATCTATGGACCAGAGTGAAGACCTGGAAGCGGATAGTCAGCCCAGCACCAGGTATGAGAGTGGGGGAGAGGGTGATATGAAATGCAGCCAAAATGGATGATTGGAAAGAGGATGATGGAGCAGTTGGTGGAATGAGTGGAGGAGAAAATCTGCCCAGACGCCGCTTCGTCCACCAGAATACCACACGAGGGTCCCTGGGATCGAACCCGGGCGGCCTTGAAGATAGGCGAACGGTCTAATCACTAGGCCGAGGCGCCGCCTTATTTTATTTTAATGTTATTAATTTTGTTTTTGTTTTACTTCCATTGCATAGTATTTAAATTATAAATGTTTATGATGTTGTGTTGGAAATAGTTAATAAGCTTAAAAATCTTGGATACTGACCCTGCATTAAGAAATTAAGTGCCAGGTTTACATATACAGATTTGTATTTTATTTAGTTTCTTTGTTACCTCGTACGGTAACACAAGTAGATGAACTAATTGGAAAACGAAATTTTAGATGGAAGCGCTCGTAACTGAAGTTTAGAATGCCTCTCCGCTATTTGCTGGTTATGAGGATTAAGGAAAACTTAGGAAATGCAGGCTACTAGCAGGATTTGAACATTTTTAACGACCTCGGCTGCCATAGTGTTAAAGAACGTTGTGAGTAGGCATATCACAGTATACTATACCATTTACATATCATCTAATGTAGCACTATGTGGTTTTAGTGTTCTGTAACTGTGGACATTTCTCAGTTTAAACCCCGATAAGCTACACGATCAACAGAGTCGAGAAAGAAGCCAGGCGGAGACGTCTAGCTACTTAGCGGTGCTACGGAAGTTAAATTGCTCTACATTAGTGTTCTTGGCGTCTGCGTGTAATTTAACTTCGCCTATTACTCGCTCCTCGAGCGTGAAGCGTGGATATGCTACTTTGGAGCCTTACGCATTAAAGATTCAGGTCGGTGCTCTGTTGAGAAAACAGTTGCCAATTTGAAATGTACGCGATAACCATAACACACATCAAGGCAACAATCCTGCTGCGTAGGGAAAGTTACAGCTAAAATTACTTATGGCATAAATTTGCAGCTGATTAGTATCGAGATTTACTACCCCAAGGTATGTATTTATAGTCGTTAGAGTCCGGGAGTTAGAAAACACTCCGTAGGTTTACAAAACTTGTAATCAATTTTGCAACATTCTGCTGCCATATTTCAGAGGAAAATCTATCAAACTGTAATGTGGCTTTTTCCGTTATACACTAAATCTATCGTGTTCCTGTTTCTTCTCAAAATAACTTCTTGGGGAAAGTATTCCTGCTTAACACAACACTGTGGCTACTTTTATTATCAGGATATCTTTAAATATAACACGTTTTCTACAGATTTTCAACTGACAGGTCAAGTATACCTAATATGCACACAAAAAGAATTTATTAATATGCAGTGTTTGGGAGAATCTCCCAGTTTATCTTCCTACGGACTCTAGCAAGGGACGAGGTACAGCTTCTGACCAATGAATGCTGACAGTTGGAATACAGGGCTAGAGGCATGGAGCTGTAATGAGAACAAGGGCATGTGGGGGAGGGAGAAAGGTAGATACGCCTGACCTCGTAGAAAAGACACGTTTTAATTTTCTTTAGATTTATATCCACATTACTAATGACTATTACGTAAAAGGTTAAAAAATATAGCTTGAAATAAGCAGCGCTTATTGGTCAGTGTTATAAGAAAAGCTTTAACTTTATCCTTAGAATCACAAAAACGTGTAAAACCTTATAGTAAACACATTGCAATATTATATTGAGAAACCTGATGTGTTACACTCACATGACTTTCTCTACTCTTGTACCAACCATTCTTACAAACTCTTATTACTATATCTTCGTGTTAGTTGAGATAAACATTTGTACGAATTATCGTATTGTTTATTTTCTTGCAGGTGCAAGGGGAATATAGGAATACAGTAGTCATGTGAATGCAACACATCATATTTTTGAGTTATGCTGTCCACAGCCACACAGACACACACACACGCACACACACACACACACACACACACACACACACACACACACACACACGGACCTTTTTCTAATTTTTTTTTTTTTTTTTTTTTTTTTTTTAATTCAGGGGGTGTCAAAACATATATTTCCGGTGAAATCTCGACATCAAATTTTTGGGTGGAACATAATACTTCCCCTACATATCAGTAGAGAAAGTAAACATATGAACGTCCAGTCGTTCAACAAATTTTCCCTACATTTGTAATGAAATTAAAATTCTAACCGAAATAGCTTTAAACATGTTTGTTATGTACCACAGTTTTTATTTTCAACTGAAGGTTTTTCCTCTAATACGCATGCAAGAAAATTCACTTCCATATATGTGAATTTGAACAGCTACACACACACACACACACACACACACACACACACACACACACACACACACACACACACACACACACACACACACACACACACACAGACCATTTTCTAAAAATGCGCTTTTGGATTCAGGAGGACTCAAAACATTCCGGTGAAATCTCGACATCAAATTTTAGGGTCAAATACAATATTTCCGCTGTTTACTGTATGTAGTAGAAAAAGTAAACGAGAAAGGATTTAATACAAAATGAAAGCAGGTTGAATGGACTATTAGGACACATTTGAGAACGCGATTCCTGACAGAACTAGAGACAGAAAATCTCATAGGCAAGAAGACTCACGTTTAACAGTTTGCATAAACTCTAACTGATTCGCTTGGTGCATGCTCGAGGTGTCGAAAGGACATCATGGCATATATACGACTAGGTAAAAACTACAATCAATAAAGCCCTAGGTTTACAGAGCGTTTTCATGCTCCAGTTTGGTTGTTAATGGATAGAGGATTACACAGAGTACAGATGTGTATTGACGGTGACGAGTTTTACTCACTAAAAGGAGTAATTGGGTTTTTAGTATTAATTATCATTGCTTTCAACAGTTCTAATACTGTGTCACAAACGTTATTTCATTAACGCAAATAGAATTGAACAGTGTAACGCTGACAGCACAAACTCACAGAGGTAAATGCTAAAAATAGCGTCGCATTAACCTTTCCTCTTATTTGGTATGTCCACCTTTATGAAGAAGCACTGCCAACATTTCAGTGAGTATTTTACAAGCAAATAAAATCCTTCCACCAAATAGATTTGCTGAGAAATTTAAAACTTTAAAAATAACTTGCAGTCCGGAAAAATATGTCTCATTTTTACTTTCTCTACTACCTATCGTAAGTAGGGGAAGTATTGTATTCGTTCCAAAAATTCGATGCTGAGGTTTCACCGGAAATATGTCTCTTCAGGCACCCTGAATCCAATAAGCATTTTTAGAAGAGGTTTTCGTGTGTGCGTGCGTACGCGCGCGTGTGTGTGTGTGTGTGTGCGTGTGTGTGTGTGTGTACAGCATAACTCAAAAATGAAAAGTCCGTTATGAACCAAAGTTGATACTTAAGTTTCATATCTCTCAAGGATAAGATACCAAGATTTTAAACAAAATTTTTCCAGCCTAAACTACCCTTTACGTGGAAAATTTTTGACATTTTTTAATGTGTAAAAATGGCTCTAACGATTTTGATTAAAACGCCATATGTTTAAGATATTCTTATGCCAAATGAAATGAATATTTTGAATTTTCTGACTATAACCCATGTAATCCTGTTTACTCTTGGTGACTTTTGCATAACTGGTGAAGCGAAAGAAATAGACCAAATCTTACTATACAAAGATCTAGATCTCGTTAAAACACACAAATTATGTTCAAATGCATTTTTTGTGGAGTGAACCATTTCGGAGATATTGTTTGTTAGTTTTGTGAGTTCTGCAATACTTATGCTTTTCTCAAATGGAAGGTCGTTATTCACTTTTTATTTCTTGGCCGTGCAAATGCAATGGAAGTTCAAAGCTTTCACATTAGCAACCAGCTTTAAGAGATTTGACTCGTTCAAAGCTTACTGTATTCCCAAGTTCCCCTTGTTCCTACACGGAAATTAATAATAAGATAATTTGTGCCATTGTTTCCCCCGACTGACATGAAGAGCTTGTAAGAATAGCTAGTACTACAGTAGAGAAAGTCATGTGAGCGCAGCGCATCAGATTTTTACTTTTTCGACCACATATCCATAATATGTAGCTGAAGAAATTTTATTTCACTCCTGTTTATCGACATTTCACTTGAATACATTTTTGAGCTACAGTGAACCCAAAACGACTTTTGGAAAGAAGCGCGCGTCTCCTGAGCAGAATGAATGAAACAAATCTAATGTGTTACGCACCCATGATTTTCTCTATCCATTCTTCAACAAACTATTCTTACAAAAACTTATTCTTCTGTCCACTCCATGTTAATCGACAGAAACATATTTTACTTTGTAGACTTAAGTGAGTCATATATTTTACGAACAGGTCACTGTATTCATGGCTAGGAAATTCTGTTCTCTTAGCACGACTACGAAAGGAAAGGGAAAAAATACTGAATAGCAATTTTGCAGTTGAAAATGTATGAGATGTTTGACACTTCTAACCGATAAAAAGGATATCTCGGAAATGGTAGTGCCACAAAACTGTTATCTGACAAAGTACGTAATTTTGAGTAGTAATTTTTGTTTGTCTCTTACGGTTTACAAATTTCAAAAAATTCATTCACAACGAAAGGAAGTTCAGTCTTTAATCAAATGCTATTACAAACATAAATAAAAGGCTTAATTTTGAACTTTTTTTCGAAGGTAGTAGTGTGAAGATGGATCGAAAATTATGTAACCTCGACAGTAACCTTGAACGCAAGAAATCCTAAAAGTAGGTGGTAAATGTGTACTGCTGTTGTTGTTGCTGCTATTTGTGGTGATGGTATTTGGCAGTGCTGGTGGAAGTTATTTTGGACATTTTCGAAAATAATCCGAGATATCATTTCATTTAAGTGAGCTATGCATTTTAACTAGTCCTATTTGCGTGCATATTTCAACCAAATTTGAAATGTGTGTGCAAAATATCACATTTTCACCTAAATGGCGTAAATATTAAGATTTCCTCTATGTAAATTACCCTTAATTCAACTTGTCGATGTTAATTGGTTCTCGAAATGTTTCATGCGTGCAGACGAATGGCTGGACAAACCGATACTAATATGTGCTGAACATTTTCTAATGAGTCTATCTGAATTGACGCTAAATTAATCTGCCCGAAAACTGGTGAAAACAGACACGGGATTATTACAAGCTTACATTTTTCAAATACATTTTTACCCTACAGTTATAAGAACCACGTTTAAAGCCATTATTCGTATACGTATGCCACTTAGTGAAGTGAAATTTTCTGAAGGAATCTAAAACTTCACGAACAAGGTGCTGACGAATCCGGACCACAGGACGAGTATGCTTTGGTTCTTTATATGTGTTTGGTGAATAAACATAATGTAGTAAAATTAATATATTCTATTATGAAGAATTTAAATGTTTATGTAAATCTAAACGAACATTTTATACATAGGCAGTTTCCCACTAAAGTATTAAGTATGTGCTTTCACACTGGCTGAACTTTTAAACCCCTGATCACTATATGTCTATAGCAACCAGTTTGAGTGCTTCGATGTTGTTAAACAGTATATTAGGTGTTGCTAGGCCTATAAGGCTGAATTTTTGGGCCTATTTAAAACGCGGAACATATAAAGTTATTTAGAAATGAGCAGATACCAAAACCGTTAAAGCCAGAAACACATTGTGTATCTCTGTGCATGGAAAGAAGTTTTGGTTTATTTGGCCGTTGAAGCTAAACGCTGGCATAGCGTGCGTTTGTGTGATCTCCGCGGCACCACCACAACCATCACCACTACCGCCACCGCAGTAATACAACAGCATGCAAGTAAAAAAGTTACCCTATAAGGGACACTGGCAGTGAAACTTTAGTCAAAATTGGTCAAGAAGTCGAAAATTGCTTTTTTTAAATTAAAATGTTCCTGGAACTCCTGTGCATCTGGATCAGCTAACATTTTTCATATCCCTCCTCCATGTGATCATTACGGCCCTTTCAAATAGTGCTCTTCCCTTAAGCTACACAGCATGTTCCTATACAAAAACCTGTTTTTCTCAAAACTGCATTTCTGCATATTCCAAACGTACGTCGCACAATTCAAATTCAATGAAAATTCACAAAAGTATTAATAAATATTAGCTAAACAATTCTACGATTTAATATTGATGATATAATTAACATGAATTCCAAAAACATTTTTGTATGAAAAAAATCAATAATTTTTAAGATTAACATTTCTTTGTTATTAAAAAACGATGCACAGCATAATTAGCAAACGTATTTGAAATATATCTTCAATAAATTGTTACCCACGTTTTAGAGTACCAGTTCTGCCAATATGAACCAATTTGGAGAAGTCAGTATGCGTATGCGAGTATCACATTTTAAAAATGTGACTTAATAGCATAATTAAATTCATAAAATAATTTATATATCATAAACGAATTATCCAATTGTAATGAAATTTGGTGTACATACTATTCTCATATAAATACAAACACAGTACAAATTTCAAAAAGATCAATCAAGAAATGTGGAACTTTCAAATTTCACTCCCAGTGCATCATGCGTGTTAATTCAGTCCCGAGAGTAAAACTGAACTAATGGCGGTTATAAAACATGTGAGAGCACAATTTGATAAATATGTGGTGTATGAACAGCAAAAAGTGCACGTCACATCATTTTACCATTGTAAACTCAATCTCACTTAATTAATCTGAAGTCAGATATAATGAGGTTATGTGATAGGTCTCTCTCTTCAGTCTATACCTATATACAGATCTGGTGTTGCCTATGTGAGCCTATACTAGCCTATATGCTTAACAGCGCCTTTAAGCCGAACGAGGTTCACTCACTGCTTGCCAACGCAGTAGAAAATGAAGTGCATAGGATTGGTTCAACTGTGTTCAGCATGCAATGAAGGAAGAAGGGAAGAAGTGGAAGCTGGATGGACTCATTGATGAAGTTGCTGAACTACTTATAATCACCGACGATAGCAGTTCAAGTGACTGCAAATGAACGTCGGGAGATAACAATGTTTCTCTATCAGTAGTTGAAGTTGTGCAGGAATCCGGTCAGAGGTAACCATTGCATTAGTACACTATATTATTAATAATGTAACTCATAGATTTAATTGTTAATGTGTTTCTAAACTAGGTTTGAGCGTTCTAACGTTTCAAAACTTATGTGCATACTGTATGTCACACACGCAGTAGGTTGAGTCCACTTCGCATTGTTTACAACACGATCGTTCTTGTGCGAGACGGATTATATGCAGGTTACTTTAGAGCTGCGGGGAGGGACGGTTGGAGAGACAAAAAGAGAGTGTGTCATAGATGACGATGTGCATTCGCCAACATTTCGCACCAGCAAAGACCTTGAAGATCATCCGTGTGTTTAACATTTACATAAATGCAAGATACAGCACCAAAAACGTGGGTGGGTGGGTCTTCAAACAACAGAATATGCATATATCTACGTTTCTTAACCTTCAAGCAGCCAAGCATACGATTTACGACAGGTTCTTATTTTCAATGTAAGCACAAATTAAAATACAATTTACGTGCGCTGGCGCTTTTCTAGAGACTTCGTTGCATCAGCTTAATACTTTTTTTCAGAATTACACAGATTTTTTTAACTTCTACACATGTGATTTAAAAAAAAATGTTCACACGCAATTAACGAAGTATAAGTAGGTATTATTTTAACGATGAAAAAGTGGCCAAGTCCAAATTTGTCAACGTTTACTAAACTTCTTCCTTAACTTCTTCTCGTCAGTGCTATTTGTTGGTGTTGCTTGTCCGTTTGATATTTGTGTTATTAGTGGATAAAACTATGAAGTATATTTTCTCTTCTACTACGTATTTCCAATAACTGGTAGGTATTTCAACATGTAACATTAGTTTAACGCTGAAGGTATTTGAATCAAACGGTTGACGAACGGCGGTGCCTCATTAACATTTCACAAGAATGTTTGAATCACAAATGACGTTATATAGAGAGTTTATACCAAAATAAATTGTCTGTCCCTCTACTTCTATCAACTTCCGTTAGAACTTCGTCCACCAATCATTCCAAACTTCGGTGGAACAAACCACCCGCTTCACTCTGGACTTGTGTGGTACTACTTTCTATAATCAGTTCTGCTAATGCACAGAATAAATTCCATCCAATTTCCTTGACTTCCTCATCACCATACTAAAATTACGATCATAAAGGATGGAATCATAATATGAATCTTATGTCCAGTTAATACCAGAAATAGCCTGGAAAGGCTGATTTACATTCTGTCCAGCACAATAATTGTCATTGTATAAGTTGAAGAGGTACATAACCTTTGAACTACATATGACTTTTTTTTTAAGTGAATGAGCGTTTTTGAATCACATTTTCACACTGATTGAAAAACTGAAATCCGCTTTCGCGTACCACGTCAGAAGTTTTTGCAATTCAAAATTTTATGTTTTGAATATTTTTCATAATGTACGCACTGTAGTAATATTACCGTGTGCTTAGCGTTTGTTAGAAAGACTCAACAGCTTATAATTTCAACTTTATCATTTAAAATGTGAAATAAGATAACTATTATTATGTTTATATTTTTATATTTATATATTAGTTATATTTATTAAAATCTACTAAATATATTCGCCCTAGGTGATGTACAAAAATTTTTCATGGCGATAAGACATACAATGTTTATTCTTGGATATGTTTGTCTACAGTATCAGATACATTGCCATCTGCTTCCATTAACATTGAAACTGAATCTCCAGTGGATAATACGTAGGGATGATCTAGACTGATGATAATAGATATTTTAACTCTAAATGGTAGGAACCCCTACCTCTACGTTGGGGCTCCTGGATCGACCGCACTTTGTCTCCTTTCGGTGCGTACCCTTTATGGGGGAACACAGGTACAAAAGGCGGTGTCAAAGTGCCCGTCAAAACACATTACCTAACATTACCTTAGCTTATGCAGAGTCCAGGAGTGGAGTCCAGGAGTGAGTACTAGTCGTCTGGGTTAACCCAGGCGGATGGTAAGGTGGCCACGGTACCTATCCGTTTAAATACGGATTTACCCGTGTGGTGGTATAGGTTGGTATATGTAGCAGGCTTTTTGTCTTTGTAATGTCTGATGGTGCAGGGTGGGTTCCTGTATTGTCACCGGCGGCGGGATCTGTCAGATCTTGGATGTCTAGCCATCCAAGCGACCATTTCCCTACTGATTACTTCGTCAGCCATGGCCGACGAGCAATGCAGTGCCAGTGACAGGAAACCGAGGGGAATAGGTGATAGGTGTGGAGGATGATGAAGGCAAAGCGGTACCTACCAGCCAAGGGCGTCCTTGGGTAGACGGTAGCTCTGTCTCCGCCTAGGGAGGCGATGGTCATATTGCCCCAGGCTGTTCACCAGCTGGTTTGGGTGAGGTGCGAGTCCTGTCCCGCACTACGTCCACAATGTATGGGATGCCGGAATGAGTGTGAGTTAAATTACCTGAAGCAAAGAATGTGTTATGGTTATTTTGATCTTGAGCGAACCGCTCGCCAATATCTTATAACGGCGATATGGAAATGAATCCATTGGCTGAAGATCGAAGAATTAATGCAGCATAGATGTCTCATCTTTTGCACTTGGTCGACAGCTTTGTCTCGGGCTGTAAATATAGTCACTATGCAGACTATTACCTACTCTCCCTATTTCCTAACTTCGAAAAAACATAAATTAGATTGATAAAATGATGACCTTCCGAGTTAACGAATCCTAGTCAATAGTTGCCTATGCTGATTGTTTTAACATTATGGCAGGATCTCATCAAGACTTAATACAGACGGTCAATCTACTTGAACAAGCAGCAACAGAAGTTGGTCTCCAAGTAAACAGTTCTAAAACAAAAATGTTAACACAATCAAGGACCGAAATTAATAGAGAACAGCAATTTGAAACAGGCACAAATAATTTTGAAGTAGTGAAGAAATGTTCATATTTAAGTACAAAACCAATAATAACGATGAAATACAAGAAATCCGAAACAGAATACACAGAGCAAACAAGGCATATTATGTCCTTTACTAACTAAATTTATCTAAATTTATACATAGAAAAACAAAACCACGATTATACAAAACATTCATACGACCCATAGTGAAGCTTGGACCATGACGAAGGTGGCCGAAAACATAATTAACATATTTGAAAGAAAGATCTTAAGAATAATTTATGGACCTATAAATGAGAACCGAATTTGGAGAATGAGATACAACAAGGAAATATATGACCTCCTCAAAGAACCAGAACTGTCCACTGTGGCCAAATTAAAAAGACTACAGTGGGCAGGGCATGTACAAAGAATGGATGAAGGACAGATACCTAAAAAAGTGATGACAGGAGTGATGTTTGGTAAGCGACCGATAGGTAAACCTAGGAATAGGTGAATTGACTCAGTAAAAGAGGACAGATATGAGCTCCTAAAATGCAAAAATTGGCAACAGAATAGCTCTGGATAGAGATGATTGGAGGTCTCGGATGAAGAAGGCGCGTCTCTAGGGAGCCCCAGAGACACATTTAAACTACTGTTGCAAAAATCTGAGAATGGCGACCCTCTTTGGGCTGTAGCGCCATTGGGAGAAGAAGAAAAGTCAATAAAAGTGAAGCTTCGCGGTGGTCGTGAAGTAATCAACATTTTAGAAGAGCTTGTGCTTAGTGATCCGTCTATGCTGATGGATATGTTCTCTTTGTTGAGGTAAATTAATGTCACTTGAACCGCAGCATCATATGATCCTGAGGCAAGTATTGATGAATGGAAGGTCAAAGGGGCTGTAAAAACCATTGCACACTATGATATACTGTAAATCAACATTCTGAATCAACATTATTCCTGATACGAAATATCCTTCATTCCGAAAATACAGAGGGTGCCAAAAATGTATACACACTTCAAGTAAAGAAAAAACTGGTAACATAACAAACCTGAATCCACACAAATAGAAAATGATGAGCACTAACCATCTTAGACCTTTACAGTTACAACATTTGCTCAAAATACCCACTATTGGCAACGATACACTTCTGAGTACGTTGGTCTATTGATCGGATAACGTTTGCGAAAGTGTTCTCAGTGCTTGTAGCACATGCTGTTTAAATTTCTTCCTGAAGTGCTGCCAGTGTGGCTGGTTTTCTAATGTATGCAACATCCTTAAGAGTTCCCGATAAGTAGAAGTCCAGTGGTGCTAAATCCGGAGAACGCGATGGAAACTCAATCGGAACTCTTCCTCCTATCCAGTTCCCTGGAAGATTGTCATCCAGGTACGCACGTACGCCGTGACGGTAATGTGATGGTGCACCATTCTATTGGAAGTAGAATTCCTCATTTCCATAGTGTGTGCGAATGACGGAAAAGACAGATGTGCGTAGCATGTTCAGGTAGACCTGTCCAGTTACCATTCCATCAAAAAAGAATGGTCTAATTGGACCCCTAGATGACAACCTACGACAAGCATTCATTCCAGTCTTTTCCACATAACAGTTCCGTTCAACTTAAATTGTGCCTCATCGGACCAAACAACTGCCAACGCTAGCAAAATGTAATTTGAGTCACATCTTCATTTCGTCTCTTGTTGATTTACCTGTCGCTTAGCAACAGTGGCTTACCCTGTGTCAGTCACATGTGTTTACAGAATATCATACTACACTACTATTGTTGCTTTTCAATCTAACTTTGAAATATATTAAACATATCTCCTGCTTCTCGGGCTACCAACCGTAGAACAGGGCTGAGTACAGCGTGGACAAAAATATTCAAACAGCGGAATGACAGACCGACCTTCTGTTGGCAGGCCGAGAACAGCCCGAGGTATGTAATTCGTGTACTTGCCCTTTTTAGGGCTTAACTACTTCTGGGGTTTTGCAGAGTGATGGGTGATAATAGGGTTATGAGTAGAAGGTTATGGGTTATAGGTATACACTCTAGAAAAGAACCTGCGCAGAAACCATGTTTCTTTGCTGCGCATGGTGCTAGTGGTGGGGGTCAGTTCTGTTTCGGCAGCGCACGGTGCAGATCGGCTCTCTACAAGCACATGTTACACTTGCAGTTTTGTAGTGCGTTCCATGTAAAACTTTATAACAAGTTTTTGTAAGTATTTTTGTGGCTAATAGCAAAAGTGCTTAACATGACTAGTAAATCAAGCGTATCTGGACGGTCGTTGAAAAGTGATGCTCGCAATATTGTTTACAATGTTGCTAATCACTTAAAAGATAAAAAGAGTGAATTGAAATTGAGTTACAACGTTGCTGCATCGACAAGTGAAGCTACAGGAGTTTCCATTAGTTTAGTGAAACGCATCATAAAGGAAGGGACTACGTCTTTGTCTACCACTGGTCAGGTCAAATTCTCAACGCCGAAAGGGAAGGCTAGAGAAAGGAAAAAGAAAGTGGAAGTCGATACATTTACTGAGGGTATAGTTCGAAGGAAAATATACGAATATTATACAGTGAAGAAAGCAGTGCCAACGATACAGAAGCTCAAGCATGATTTGCAGAGTGATGGCAGTTTGGTATGCAGCAGGGAATACCTGAGGAAACTGGTTTTGCGATTACACTTTAAATGGAAAAAATGTGCTTCTAAACGGCAGCTCCTAATCGAAAAACCTGAAATTGTGTCCTGGCGTGCTAATTACCTGCGAAGTATTCGTAGGTACCGTGAAAGAAGAGGAATATTGTGTATTTAGACGAAACATATATAAATGCTTGTCATACCGTCAGTTCTTGTTGGCAGTCTCCACATGAGTTAGGGGTTACAAAGCCTATGGACACAGGACCCAGAAAGATAATTGTTCATGCGGGAGGAGAAAACGGGTTTGTGCACAATGCCTTGCTAATGTTCAAATCTAAACAAAAAACGGGCGATTATCACGACGATATGAATGCTGTAAATTTTACAAAATGGTTAGAAACACAAGTTATTCCTAATTTGCCCAGTAACTCTGTTGTCGTGATGGACAATGCTAGCTATCACAGTGTTCAGAAAAATAAAAGGCCAACAATGACGACGCTGAAAAAGGATGAAATGCAGTGGTTAAGGGACAACAATGTGTCGTTCAGCAGCAATATGCATAAACCAGAGTTATTGCAGTTAGTGAAGTCAGTGCCCAAAAGAAAAGACGTACGTAATTGATCAGATCCTCAATGCACGTGGCCACGAGGTATTGCGTCTTCCACCATATCACGCCGATCTAAATCCAATAGAGTTGGTATGGGGATAAATAAAGGGAGAAGCTGCTCAAGATTTGTCCAATGCAACTTTAAGCGCAAAGCAAACGCTCTGTGAGAAGCTTTTCCGTGAATATTCCAGAGATAAGTGGAGAAAGTGCTCTGATCATGTACGAAAAGTGGAAGCAACATACTGGGAATCAGATGGACTAATGGATGATGTCATCGACAGTTTCATCATTAATGGCGGAGATCACTCAGGCTCAGAAGAATCTGTTACCGACACAGCTTCTGAATTAGATTCAGAATCGGAAATGGAAGCGGACTAGTGTAATTCGGCCTAGCGGACTGCTGCTGCCTGCTGCTTACCCCTCCCAGTTCAGTCACGCGACTACCAACACCTTCCGAGGTTCTTTTCTAACTTGTAGACCTATAGCAACTCTATGCTCCTCAACGGCTGCTAATCAGTGTGCAATTTCCGTTGGGTACTGCTGGTGTGTGCATCCAAATATGGAGGTTATAATTTTGAATTTTGGATGCAAGCTTCTCTTGGAAGGACTGTAAAGGAGCTCAGCTTGCGCTGTTGATGGGGTGGCTCCTGTGTTACCAGGGGTACACACAAGCCATGCGGGGAACCCGGTGGCGCACAAACGTGCGTTCTCTGGGGTTGTAATCCCCAACAGACCTAACCAGGGCGCTCCGATGTTGTGGTAAAAGATCGTAAAATTTCTGGGGAAAATAGCTTATATACGGTCAGCACCTCTCCGTTGGCCCAATCAGAGAGCACAGATTCCCCATTGGGTGCCACCAACATATATTCTTTGGACCCCTCCGCACAGAGGATGTATATAATGCCTTGGAGGGGGAAACGCATCACTTTCTTGAAAAAGGCCGCAGAGTGAAGATGGCCGAAGGCTTGAGTAACTTTATGGACATCGCACATCGTAACTCGAAATGCACTTATTAAGAATCATCGCCATGAAAACCTCAAATCGTATAGATATCTCCTGTCAAAGTGTGTGTATATTTTTGGTGCCTCTATATGAATTAATGCTTCTTTCAAATACGTTTGACATAGAGTAATGCACACAGTATGTGCAACATCAATTTCTCTACACAGTTAGAAACCAATACTTTTAGACAAACTTTATATAAATTTACAGAACTGATATTGCGCAAATGTTTGGAAGAATAGCGGTAGAGAATACATTTGGGAAAGGAACTGTTTAGGCAAAAGAGTTTTGAAAAAGCTGTAGGAAATATTAGGGCAGGCATTGGGGTGAATATTACACATAAGAATCGCAAAGTCTACACAAAAATAATCCGCTACTCATAAACTGTTATTTATTGCGCCTCTGTCCTCATTAGATACAATAAAAAGATACGAATGCACGTTACCTTGAGAGGTATCCAGATGATTCGTTCCAATTACCAATCGGCTGACGTCCAAAATCTTAGCTGAAGTTGTCGAAAATGTCAGGTATTTCTGATATGCCCGAAATGCAAAACGTATATAATCACATCTCAGAAACCATTTAACTAGTTGTTTTACCCCTAGAGAAGCAGTTCCTCGCAGGCTTACCACCCCGGTCGCTGCGTCTCCCATATCTGCCCACTATAGGCGTCACGAGTGGGGTGCAGTACTGGAGGGTGGGACGTAGTCAGCGCCCCAAGCCCTCCCGTCCGATTATGCGGTCTTCCAGACCTGGGGTCGCTACTTCTTTATCAAGTAGCTCCTCAATTGGCCCTCAGGGACCTAACGAGGCTGAGTACACGGCGTGCCAGACCACTCAGCGGGGGAAAAATCCCCACGTCGGTACCGGGGATTGAATCCGGATCCTCCGCACCAGAGGCAGGCGCGCTGCCACTGTGCTGCCCAGTTATCAGAATTCGCTATAAATTTTCTCTATGTATAGAGCAATGTTGCCAAAGTATTTTGTGGTTAGTTTCGTGAATACAAGCAGTAAGACCATTTTTTCACCATTCAATGAAGCAGCACCATCTGTGGACAAACTTATTCACCAATCCCAGGACAAATTTAATTGTACTCTTATAAAGCTATCAAGAACTTTAAAAATACCCTCACCAGTTGCATCTTCTGGTGTTATCACCCTAGAATTTTATCAGCAATATCAGTATTTAACGTCAAAATATCAACATATACATATAGGTAGCTCAGCATCATCAGACACCCACCGATTCATCGGTCTGAATCGCAAATCTTTTATCCATTTTAATATTATATATTGTTTGGTAACAAATGCTAAATATAAGGGAAAGTAATAGAAATAAGTAACTCCAAGAGCAAGGAACTGTATAAATTTCCAGCTGGCAAACAGTTGCAATAGCTACTGGCTTCCAGTAGCTAAGGTAGTAGTAGGAAATATTGTTAAAATTAATTATACTTGTTTTACTGTAGGTAATTTAGTTATAATTAACTATATTTGTTTTAGTTTATTATTGTACTGGACTAATAGTGTATATGTATAATTAGAATTGTTGGAATAAATATTACTTATTATAGTGCTATATTGTCAATAATATTTTGCGCGACATCATGAATTCCACGCTCTTGTGTGAGAATTTTAACTGCTATAATCAAATAAATAGGAATAATTAGAGATTCAACTGGCTTATAAGCTGACTTATTTTTTGCAACTCACACGATGCCTCCAGGGCCACGTTTGTGCATTTGTAAAATAGTGCATTATGTTTAAACTTTTTCTGCTTCGTGCCTCAAAAACTCAACCGACTTGTCCTTATAATCGTGGTGATTGGATACCAAGTGTCTGTCCAGTAGGGATGGTTTCATAGAATTATTCGACAGTCTGGTTGCAAATAATACAGAGAGGAAGAGGAGGATCGTACATATTTGATACCAATCCATATTTATATAAGATTCAATGTAATATTTGTATTGAACATTTCTCCGGTTTTTCAACTTGCTCGTAGATAGTTCAGCTTCACCAATCTTTGCAACAATGTCTCGTGGTGGAACACACAAGGAATGGCGGGGGTGCAACACTATCGCCATTGTCACTTGATTCATTGAGTTTACATAGATTTGTCCAATCTTACAGCAAAGGTTAAAATGAGTAGTCCACTACCACAATAAGAAAAATAAATTTAACGATGATAATTAGAAAATTAGTTCAAAGCATAATGAGATGTGAGAGTTGAGAAACAAACGAACCTTCACATATGTCACTTAGTACCGAAAGATTATGTTGTTGTTGTTTTCTAGTGCCTTGCATCTGGCAATGAAGCCATTAGCATTCGTGCTTTCCAATACTTTTGAACTGTAGTTTCTTCTGATCTTAATGCTTCACAGGTCTTCAAGTGGTCTTCGTTCATTTCTGCTGGATCGTTGCACAGGACACATATAAGATTATAAACCGGCCGATAAAGTACAATCGCAGACACTGTTATTGTTGTCGGCGTTTGAAACAAAGAATACAAATGATTAGCAGGCGCAGGAGTAAGATATCATTGTCGAGCAGACCGTAGAGAAAATTGAATTAATTTTTGGACAGAAGGCAATTCAAATCTCTCTGGCTGAAATATTTTTACTTTCTCTACTGGTAAGTAGAGTAAGTATTGTATTCCACCCAAAAAATTCAATGTCGAGATTTCACCGCAAATTTTTTAGAAAAAGGTCCGTGTGTGTGTGTGTGTGTGTGTGTGTGTGTGTGTGTGTGTGTGTGTGTGTGTGTGTGTGTGTGTGTGTGTGTGTGTGTGTGTGTGTGTGTGTGTGTGTGTGTGTGTGTGTCGGTCCGTCAGTCTGTGGATAACTCAAGAACGAAAAGTCGGTTAGAAACCAAAGTTGGTATTTTAGCTTAATGCCTTTCAAGGATGCGACACGAAGATTATGAAGAAAATAGCCCCACCCTAAACTACCATTACCATGAAACATTTTTCGAAAATTTTTATTTTCTTCAAAATGGCCCTAATAATTTTGATTAAAATGCCATATGTTTAGAACATTTGTATGAGAAATGAAATGTATATTTTTAATTTTTTGGTTATAGCCTATGTAGTCCTGTTTACTCTGGATGACATTTGAATAACTCGTAAACCGTAAGAGATAGACAAAATCTTACTTTACCAAAAATATAGACCTCGCTAAAACACACAATTTATGTCTAAATACATTTTTTTTTTTTTTTTTTTTTTTTTTTTGTACAGTGAACCATTTCATTGATATTCCTTGTTATTTCTGTCAGTTTCGGAAAACTTCGTGAAATGGAATATCGTTGTTCATTTTTTGTGTTAAGCGTGCAAAGAGAACGGGATTTCAAAGCTTTAAAATATCTGACTATCGCTCACAGCCTACTGTATTCACATGCTCCCCTTGCACCTACAAGGAAATAAGCAATAAGATAATTTGCACAATTGCTTATCTCAACTAACACGAAGAAGATAACGAATAAGAGTTTGTAGGAATGGTTAGTACAAGAGTAGAGAAAGTCATGTGAGTGCAACACGTCAGATTTTTGTTATTGTGACCATTCAAGAAAGATACCGAATATATGCGTATTTTAAATTTTACCATTTTTTGTTATTTGTGATCATTTATGAAACATATTATGCTGACTGTGCGCATTTTAAATTTTACGTGCCCCCTAAGAAGTATTCAGGTACCCCAAGTTGAATATACATGTCTCAGAGGAATACATTTTTCAAGGAGTTTTGGATTGAGATAAACGCGCTAACCACTTGGCCACATTTGTCGCTATACCTTGTCTCAACCTTAGATGACATTTTGGAGTTAAATGGGATACATCTGTCTCTATCTAGCGCATACAAGTTGCTATTAGCCTCGTCCTTTTCTACCCTCGCGCTGTTGCCAGGTTCCCAATAGCATGGTGTAAATATTGAGTTGTTATAAATTTCAGGTTTGAACACATTATTCTAGGCAGAATTTTTTTTCTCTATCAGGTTATATACCTTTTAGAGTCATTATACGTTTCTAGAGGCCTATATTTCTTCAGAAAACGTTTTTCTTCAACACAAGTCCGATATTTGCTGTTTCTATGTTCATCACGCACTAACAAACTAACTGCTAAAAATACGTCTATATTTTTTTCTTAGCTAGAGTAAACTATAGTGCTACTACCTGCCCACTTTTAATTCTCTATGTTTACTCAGTTAAGTGTTACAATTTTTTAAATTAAATGTTTTCGGAAAATGTTATATCTGTGCACTGCATAAGTTACGCAATTTGAAACCTTTTTGTTATTGAGTTTACATCGGGGACCAAGCCAGAACAAATGTTGAGGAGGGTTGGAGAAAGTTTCTAAAATAAACCAAAAGGCTGTAGCCTCTTTCTTTCATCGAGTATGGCAAACAAAAGGTATTCATCTATTCAGCGCATTCTCGCGCCAGGCCTGACACAGAAGATGGTATAAGGAGCAGCACTAACATTAGTTCGACAGAAGTCATGTGTGTAACTGTGTGGAATATGTGAGCTGTTATTGCGTTATTTATTTAATATTTTCCATAAATATTTGTAGTTATGGAGGGGGAAGCTAGGAAGAGACGATATATTGGTAAATTAAGAGGTAAGGAACGCCAAATAATTATGAATGTGTTAGATTATTTTTCAAGTAAAATGAGTGTTGGTAAGGCAGTAAAAGAAGCAGCTAAGGCTATCGGGTGTTCAGAAGCAGTAGTGTATAGGATTAAAAAGGAAGTAATGAAAGGACCTCTAAGAACGCCATCGAAAAAGAAAGCAAAAGGGGCGGGGCAAAAGTGCTAGGTTAACGCAATATGATGGAATTGTGCAAAGTGGAATGCGGCGAATTGTTCATTCTTTACAGTTTGCAAATATTCCAACCACGCTGAATATAATTTTTTTCGCGGGTCAATAGTAAGGATACCCTACCAAACTTCTCAAGGGCCACTCTTAGTCGGTTCTTACATGATTTGGAGTTCGTATATGAAAGAAGGGGTAACAAGTGCATATTAATAGAAAGAGACGATATCGATATCATCAGATGGCGACATAAATATCTGAAAAACATAAAAAAGCTTAGGGACCAGGGGGAAATCAATTGTTTATACAGACGAGTCATTTATAAATTTAGGCCATACAGTAACAAAGGCGTGGAGGGATACCGAAATTAAAAGTGTCCGTCAAGCAGCAATTGAAGGACTAAGTCCAGGAGTCAGGCCACCTCGGGGTCGCGCAACGAGAAACGTTCGCAACTAGTACATGTTGCAACAATGCGCTCCGTTTAACGTGTACTGTCTTCTAAGGGTGAGATGCGCTATAGTACATACCCACACCATTGGGCGAGCATAAATTGATATTTCCCTGATGCCAGAGCGTATTCAACAGCTAATGACACGCATACGGTTTTAATAAGTCTTTGGTATGACTATGCTGTGACGTACCGGCGTATAACAATCTAAAGAGGAAATTAATGAGCTGGAGTTTCTAAATTAGCATTGCAATTTGAATCTGGAATTTCATCACAATGTTGGTTTCCAGCTTATTACTAGAGCACTAAAAATGCGTTAAAATCGTTGCGTTATCTCGTAATTATACGCGCAGAGATGGTGTTTTTCCTAAGATAATTTTTCTTTAACCCCACGGTCAGTACTGTAATAATATGGTACTCTAATAAATTGCTTAGCCACATTCAGAGACACCCCCGCCTCCTCCAAGAATGGTACAAGCGTTGGCGATTATCCCTAATTCCGAAGAAAAGCCTCGCCATTCTCTTCACCAAGCGCCGTTTTCCCGCAAACCTCCGCACATTCACCTATCTCAGACGAAGGATGGACCAATATCATCACCCACCTAGAAGTGAAGCTCGATAAGGGTCTGAATTTCGGAGAGCAGATCCAGAACCTGTCACATCGGGCCAGCGGGGTTAGATCCTCGCTCTGTCCCACTTGTCCGGGACGCCTCTACCCTTGAAGGTACGCCTTTTTCGGGCCTTCATAATCCCAGTCCTTCTGTACGTCTGCGATATCTGGGGCATGGCCGCAGAGTCCCATCTCCTACTTCTTCAGCGTGTACAAAACAGAGGACTTCGGATAACCTATTCTGTATAACGCAGATTCCCTTTGAGACTACTGCACGAGAGCCTCATGTCTTCCGTATGTGGAGGATGAAATTAGGCGCCGGGCTGCAAAATTTTGCGGCTCATTGCCACAACATCGGAGCGTCCTGGTTAAGTCTGGTAGGGATTATAACCCCAGAGAAGGCACACCTGTGCGTCACCGGCTTCCCCCCATGGCTTGCGGGCACACCAGGTAACAGCGGAGCTAACTCACCAGCAGCGAAAGCTGAGCTCCCGTACAATACTTCCAAGAGATGCTTGGATTTTAAAATTCAAAATTACAATCATACATATTTTGTTCTATACACCAGCGATGCCCAACGACAGTTGCACCATGACTGGCAGCCGTTGAGGAGCATAAATTGCTACCTCCCTTCAAACCCCGACCTCATTCTCACCCCCCACCCTGCAAAACACTGTCATGAAAGTGATTAAGCCCTAAAAGGCCAGGTACACTTATGGCACACCTCGGGCTGTTACAAGACTATCTCTATGTAACAGGACTGGATGTGCGATTCGTGACGTCACAACGTGAGGCCAACATTCCAAGCAATTCATGCGGAATAATCACATGTTTTACAGCAGTTCTGCGTTGGAAGAAGCGCGAATTCATTTATATTTTCACATTTCGTATTAAAAGTTATTGTGTGTTAGTATGTTAGTAGAAACCATGCTTTGCATAGTTGTTAATGACAGAGCATGCTCCTTACCTTCTCAATGCGAATATGTCACGAGTTTCCTTTTTTGGCCTGTAGATAATAGCAAACTGTCTTGTTTAATAATGCAGTTGTTTTTCAAAAAACATGTTGGTTATTACTTTTATTATTTTCCTCGTCAAAACAGCACCCGGTAACTCGCAATCACTAGCATTACACTCAGCACCGATGTTTTTAATGTCACATGCCTCAGCACCTTAATGTAGAATTAAGTTTCTCTGGTTTGCTACTTTCAGAAATTCTTGTTCATATGTCTCTGAAATATACTGAAGATGCATGTCGCTATACTATAGGTGAACTGTGATGGCCACTTCAGCCCTCCCCTATTGATTACCCTTAAATAAGCACTAACGTCAGAATTTTGAACATCAAAATCCATTCTGCGTTCAGAGCATAAAATGTTCTTACAGTTTTCACACTTTAAGTTACGCACAACACTGTTAGCTGCATATCCTGCAATATACATTAGGGTCGTTTTATTCTGCTCACTTATGTAGGCGTTCCTACATCCATAAATTATGTTTCCAAATGTAACAAAAATATTTTCCTTTGTTTCCTCTTCCATATGACTTTCTATTGAAGTGTCATAGAGGAATAAGCATTTGCAAGAATAGTGTGTATAAGAGTGAGTATGGCCTACATATATTTGCGAACAAAGTTTCTCCAAATTGAAATATACTAAACGTCTGTATCGCAATATGTTACGTGACGGTTACTTGGTGGATCTTCAAAAGCACTTGCACTTTGTTGCCAAATATTGATAGACTTCTTAAACCAAAGGAATACTAAAGAAGTCACTAATTAACAGAAGTTTGTCACATAAGATTTGAGAGTGCTTTCGTAAATCAAACGCAACGTACAACCGGCTCCAAATGTTTTCCGAGGGACGAGAGGATATAGGGGAGACAGACCAAACCTTTCCTTATGAAATACTTGCGTCTGGTTCGCCAAGCTTGGCGACGGCTTCACCAGAGTTATTTACTTTTGTGTATGTTTCTCTGATGTGTGGTCAGCGGGGAGCAAACAAGAAGCCAAATAATCAATTTTATTCTATCCAAACAAAACAAATCAGCACATTCTGTCTGCATGTATTTAAACACGTAACATTGCTTTTTATGGTAGCATTAATGGCGTTTAAGAAATATATTTAAACAATTCTTTAAACAAAGATAATGTATATGACGTATTCCTCGTTAATAATAATAATAATAATAATAATAATAATAATAATAATAATAATAATAATAATAATAATAATAATAATAATAATAATAATAATAATAATAATAATAAGAAGAAGAAGAAGAAGAAGAAGAAGAAGAAGAAGAAGAAGAAGAAGAAGAAGAAGAAGAAGAAGAAGAAGAAGAAGAAGAAGAAGAAGAAGAAGATGGTCAAGAGAGCTGAGGGGGAGATGCTACGTCGTAAGGTCAACGTCTGATAGTCTTTTTAAGCATGCTCTTTTGCGGTTTGCAGTAGTTATATTACTTGTGTTACGCTAAACTTTAATTTTTCTTTCAAGTTCTGTTTTCCTGCTATTTCCGACCGTCATTTACTATTTTAAGGGACACTGAGAGTGAAATTTGAAAGTTCCACATTTCTTGATAGGTTTTCTTGAAATTTTTACTGTGTTTGAATAGGATGTACACCAAATTTGATTAAAATGGGATAATTCGTTTATGATATATAAATTATTGTATGACTTTAATAGGCTCATTTTCAAAATGTGACATGTGCCTACTGACTTTTCAAAATTGGTTTATATTGGCAGAACTGGTACTGTAAAACATGGGTAACAATAGTATGAAGAGGTATTTCAAATAGGTTTGCTAATTATGCTGTACATTTTTTTTAATAACAAAGAAAAATTAATCTTAAAAATTATTGATTTGTTCATACAAAGAAGTTTTTTGGAATTAATCTTAATGAACTGAAACATACTTTTGGAAATTTTCATTGAATTTGAAGCAAACCTGAGGCGCGACCTACATTTTGAAAATGCAGAAATGTAGTTTTGAGAAAAACAGGCTGTACCTTACGGGAAGAGCACCATTTGAAAGGGTCATAATGACCACATGGAGTGGGGGATATAAAAAGTGTTAGCTGATCCAGATGCACAGGAGTTCCAGAAACATTTAATGTTAAAAGAAATTCGACTTTTTGAACAATTTTGACCAATATTTCACTCCCAGTGTCCCTTAAACTTCGATGTGAAATTTCAGGTCAATTACACGATTTCATATACGCTGAATATAACCAATTTGCAAATTTTACAGCACACATGTGTGTCTCCATGAATATCTTATAAAAGATGGTATATTGAAATTATTCAAATATTTTAAATTTAATTTCGTTATAGAGTGATATGACGCCTCTAATGCCGAATATTTAGTTTCCATCCTCACTGCGAGTTCGTTCTGGATTTATGACGTTAATTTTTTTTTTTTTTTTTTTTTTTTTTTTTTTTTTTTTTTTTTAACACGAGATTACCTTCTTACGACCTACTGTAAGAGAAATGTTGGAATGATATTCACTTTGGACTAACAACACATTACGCTCCTCACCCTTGTAGAAGGTATGAGCTGGCAAGTCGACCTTTGAGACCACCTGGCATAACTAATGGATAAGCCATCCTGGCTTCCCCCCGCGGCTAGGAGTATGTGACTTGGAAAACATTTGAAGCCGGCATGTAACCAACCCGTCACTGCAACACAATGTGCGGCTGGGGATTACAGAGTGGCAAAATTCGCGTATGGTGGAAGGAGGTAAACCCAACTTCTCCTCTTTCGCAAACGTTGAGCATCATTGGTTTAGCAAATAGGAATCAATTTGAATATCCTGATCTTAGTTTTATGATTGGTCTACAGAAATAAATAACATTGTAAGGAGAAGACTGGCTTGGCATATGCCGCTGTTGGTGAGACGTGACGAATTGCCTCGAACCGACTGGCATTGATTATGTACTACCAGGCACTGTGTTTACCAACAACCTGTTGCTGCAGGTAAATCAATTTCATCTGCCAGAACTCCTTATAATTGAATCTCTTTTTTCCTTTTTCCCATAGGCAAGAACTGTGGTGAGATTACAAGTGCTTTCTAAAACTTTAAAGGTTTTTATAGGGCTTCAGTAGTCTTTGAAAATACATCACCTAGAAACATGCTTTAAATGCACAATATAACGCTCTCAGGTTATATGGGAATATATGCCAGTTCTTTAAGGCAGCCTGGGATTGCCTATCTCATAAATGTTAAATTGTGTGCTTTAAATGTTCCTCTTTCTCTGAAAGTCTAAGGTAACATAGCCAGTGTTTCTATGTACACGTGTGCTACTTGGTGCATTTATTCATCTATCTTGTTTATGCTGAGCCAATCTTTATTAAGGTGCTTAATCAATGAGTAATACATAACGGACTTTTTTTTCTATCACTTTATTCTCTTCTAAAATTCACAAATACACAATTTTCTTCTCGTCGCTAACACAGTCTACAGTCTTTCGTACTATCACAACTCACTTTTACTTCTCGTAACCTTGTTCAGTCCTTTCAGTGCGTTTCTTCACTTTCTCTGTCTCTCATGCATTAGCTACGACGTCACAATCACTCGATGTCCATTAATATCTTCTCCGCCAAGACCTACGTATCTTTCACGAAGACCACACATAGGCACAGCAGTTCCGCACTCACTGGCACACTGACCGACTCATTTCTGTAACCGTAAATCCTGCCTCGTCTCCGTACATGGAGGAAATGACGTCACCTGGACCTTTTGCGAACTTCTTCAAAAACGCCGGCTGTGACGTAACCAGATCCTTCTCGAAGGCACTGGAAAAAATACCTTTTTGTGTAGCCGCTTCCATTGTCAGTCACGTACACACAAACTCTTGCGCGAGGCAACCTGATCTTGAACGCCTTTGCCCGCTCGCCGATCCAGCATGTGGTGTAAGGTATTTTGGCCCCGTCTGTCATTTGTTGTGCGCCGAGGCCGGCATCACACAATTTCTCAACATTTTGTACAACGTTGTACTTATAAATATTCGAAAACTTTATTGATTGTAAAAGTGTTGTCCAGTATATACACAATGTTTATATAAACAAGTGCAGAAATTTTCATCAACTTAGGCTCGAAGTAGCTATGGAAAGGAAATGTATACGTGAAAAAAAGTACACTTAAGGAAAATGAGGTCTAAAGTTAAAACGTTCGTTGTATGCTGCATAGTCTTTCAAAAACAATAAAAAATAAATTAATTAAAAATATATAAATAAAAAACAAACATGGTTAAAAACTTTTTACAGTCAGGTGTTATGTGTCATTTAAAATAGGGAGTTACAAACAATAAAACATAAATTAAATTGTATTTTTCAGGGAGCATCAGGTCATCTTAAGATGCGGAAAAATGAATAGCTGAAAATTATTAACCACATTTTTCTTCTTAAATATAAAATACACGCATCGTCAACTTTTCCTGTACACTTCCTTCCACACTTTTCCGTGAAAATATTTGAAATATAGAGTAAATGGACTCATTTATTTGTACTATGGTTAATTTTATTTTATTACTGTTCAATATGGGCCATCAATACAAGACAATATTCATGCTGTGGCTTAAATTTTAACGCTGTCTCGATCACCCAAGTGCTTCAGGTGATCGTTAAGGTTCAACAATCTGAATAATCACATGACTTGGTCAAGTGCTTGGAGGTCCTTCTAGCCTCTACAACTAATTTCCATTACGCAGAAAACATTTCAGAGGAAAAATTGTCTTACTATGCTACAGTGAAACAAAGCTTAAAAGATAATTCAATTGAAAAGTTATGTTCCTCTATTCTCGAAATATATAAATGATAATTTTAGAACTCACTGAGTGCAACAAAGCACTCTAATGCCGGGATTCCGACGAACTTCACTTCGCGAAGAGACGTAACGTGAAAGTCTAACATGTATTAAATGGAGCTGTTTAGACTTAACGTGAAGTAACTTGAGAGTTTGGCAATGACAAACTTTCCCTTCACATTGCGTCTAGTTTACACATCGCGTGACTAATTTGAACCAATCTGTAAGGAGTAGTGCCGTGCAATAATAAATTGTGCCTGTCTATATAACTATTTGCTCAACTCTCTTTCTCTGTTTGTGTTATGGCCATCTACAATGTATTCGCTGTTTGAAAATGACTTACTCTCTTTAGTTTTTTTCGTTTTTTGAAAACAACGTTTGATTAGAAAAAGAAAGCTGCTTCGAATATCCGCCATATCTACCTGGTAAAAGAATAACCAATCAGAATCATTGCCATTACCTTAAGTCAGGCGTGGGCAACCTTTTTTGGAAAAGGGCCACTAGTGTTAAGGTGGATCGCTTTGCGGGCCTCATGATTTGGTTTCTTTACCCTATTAAATTGCATTTAAATTGCAAGATAAACCAATTTTTGAAAATAGCTAATATATTTATATTCTATTTTTATTAACATATTAATCATATATTAGTTATTTTGAAGATTGATTTACATAGCTACATATTTTTCCATGTGTAATCTAATTCCAAAATATAAATTGAACAATATAAGCTATAAATAAAGTATTATTAGCTCTTGTAAGTGTAACATGCATTTTAGTTTAAAATTTAAACGAATTATTATTTTATTATTAAATCTGACCTTATATAAAGGTTTGCCACGTGACACAGAATAACTTACAGGTGTTTTAAATGAATACATAAAAGGGTTAAAAAAACAATTACAATAATTGAAGTAGTATTTTACCTGTCAAAGCGATACCTAGCACTACTTCTTACGAACAAGGAATCCAATATCTAGTTTGACTGAAGTTGTAGCAACTCGAAGTAAACTCTCCAGATGACTGTCGGACGTACTCGTTGCGCATTTCACATGTTTCATCCTGGAGAACACTTGTTCGCATATGTACATACCGGCTGGAAGGGAAGTCATTACATTAATTTAAACCAGTGGTAGATCTCGGTATTTGGGCACATTTTATATCTAAGGTTTTTTCTCTGGCCATTTCCTACAGAGATATTTTAGTTTTATCGAAAACAACCTGGCAAAACTGCAGATTGTGTGGGTGGTCACTTTCCCTAGCTCACTACATAAACAAGCAGCGTATGGGTGCGCCTTAAAACAAATCTTGTCCTTCCGTGTTCACTGTGGAGTGTAGGGGCCAATCACAAGCGTTAGCTCCGAACGAAAGCGTAAGTGCCCGGACTGTTTACATTCAGATTTTAACCCTTTCATTATGATTTCAAGACATAAGCTTATTCATTAAGTTTATAACTTATTGGTAAAGAATATTATCCCAAATTTTAATAATTAATGGAAATAAGGATGAAAAGGAATTTTATCAGTATTTTTATTTAAGCCTAAAGGATTATTTGAACCTGTTTGACCAAACTAGGTCAATTCCCTGACCAACCTCAACGCAACGTTGTCGACTTACCTTACGCGTGAAAGAGCAGCTTGGAGTATTCCTTCACGTCTTTTAAGTGATTAATTATTTTGAAACCCTATGTGATGTCCCATAATTACTACAGAAGCTATGCCAGAAACAAGTTACTCTACGCATCTTACAAATAACAAATTGTTAGAAATTGTATACTTAAATGGAAAGAGACAAAACGCTGGATGATAACACATTTGTAATAGTATATTACGATATAAGGATGGTAAATGATTTTTGCTGGACCGAGGAAAAACTTGAAAAGAGGAGACGCTGTCGGGTCTTT